>NW_026847771.1:105083559-105133559 GCF_025583915.1 Anolis sagrei ordinatus | reverse complement strand
CTTGTGAAATGACAACACCTATGATCCCATAGCATTGTGTTGTGGCAATTAAAGTAGCGTCAAATTCCATTAATTCTACAGTGTAGATCAGGCATGGGCAAGTTGGACCTCCAGGTGGTTTGGACTTCAACTCCCATAATTCCTAACAACCTCAGGCTCCTTCCTTTTCTCCCTCAGCCGCTTAAGGGGAAAAAGGAAAGGGCCTGAGGGAATGGTGGGAGTTGATGTCCAAAACACCTGGAGGTCTCAAGTTTACCCATGCTTGGTGTAGACATAATATGAGTGATGATTCTAAGACCAATTAAAGTATCTCTGACAGATGTTAGCTCTCTTTGGAGTTTCTAGGGAATGATGGGAGTTGAAGCCCAAAACCCCTGGAGGGTCCAACTTCGCCCATATCCGGTGTAAACATAATATGAGTGAGGGTTCAAACCCAATTAAAGCACCCTGATAGATATTAGCACTCTCTTTCTAGGGTTTCTAGGGAATGATGAGAGTTGAAGTCTAAAATCCCTGAAGGTCCCAGGTTTCCCCATGCTTGGTGTAGACATAATGATAGGAGTTGAGGTCCAAAACCCCTGAAGGTCCCAAGTTTGTCCATGCTTGGTGTAGACATAATGATAGGAGTTGAGGTCCAAAGCCCCTGAAGGTCCCAAGTTTGTCCATGCTTAATGTAGACATGATGATGGGAGTTGAAGTCCAAAACCCCTGAAGGTCCCAAGTTTGCCCATGCTTGGTGTAGACATAATGATGGGAGTTGAGGTCCAAAACCCCTGAAGGTCCCAAGTTTGCCCATACTTGGTGTAGACATAATGATGGGAGTTGAGGTCCAAAACCCCTGAAGGTCCCAGGTTTGCCCATGCTTGGTGTAGACATAATGATGGGAGTTGAGGTCCAAAACCCCTGAAGGTCCCAAGTTTGCCCATGCTTGGTGTAGACATAATGATGGGAGTTGAGGTCCAAAACCCCTGAAGGTCCCAAGTTTGCCCATACTTGGTGTAGACATAATGATGGGAGTTGAGGTCCAAAACCCCTGAAGGTCCCAGGTTTGCCCATGCTTGGTGTAGACATAATGATGGGAGTTGAGGTCCAAAACCCCTGAAGGTCCCAAGTTTGCCCATACTTGGTGTAGACATAATGATGGGAGTTGAGGTCCAAAACCCCTGAAGGTCCCAAGTTTGCCCATACTTGGTGTAGACATAATGATGGGAGTTGAGGTCCAAAACCCCTGAAGGTCCCAAGTTTGCCCATGCTTGGTGTAGACATGAGTGAGGGTTCAAACCCAAAGTATCTCCAACAGATGTTAGCTCTCTCTTTCTAAGGTTTCTAGGGAATGATGGGAGTTGAAGCCCAAAACCCCTGGAGGGTCCAACTTTGCCCATATCTGGTGTAGATGCATCTTAAGACTAAATAGCATCAGAGGTGGATTCCAGACCACAGAAGACTAATCTTGGCTTCATCAATTATGATGCTTTTCAAACCACTGACTGTCCTTCAACCTTCTGCTACTTGCACTGATTTTGAAGGTGTTCTCCACCCCTTTCTCCTTGGTTTTTGGCCACCTCTCAATACAACTCTTCCTGTTTTGCTCTTGTGGAGTTGTCCTTCTGCATCAACAACTTGTTATCACAGGAACAAAGGGTTCTGTGCGTCGCTGAAGTCAAGAACAGCGAGGAGGAAGAAGAAAGGCAGGAAATGAGGCAGAGAAGAGCAGCGGTGGGAGAACATGACACACAGACACACTGAACAAGTCATCTCAGTGGTGTGCCTTTTCCAAGCCTTGCTCAGCCGCTGCGAAGCCTCCTGCCGCTCATAACGGAGTGATGCTGAGCCGTGAGTCACATTCCTCTCTTTGGGGATTATGGATTACCTCCTGCTCCAGGGGCCCAGATTCATCCGTGACGTAAATGGAAGAGCGGTGTCGATTACACGCCAGCCGCAAGAGCGATCAGGTTTCTCGGGCGTTATTTTACCTCTTCCACTTAGTAGTTTTTCCAGCCGCTTCTTCCTTGTCGTCTTTGCCACCTTGGAGGGATACATTACCTTTGTTTTGCGCCTGTTTGAGAAGGCCAACAAAGTGTGAGTCAACACGTTTTCACCAGCCACGCTTGCAAAGGCGCAAGTGGGTCACGAAATGCGCTCTCCAGCCAACTGTTGACAACTTTGCACATTAACAGGATGGAAGGCTTTAGCAATCCATACTGGAAAAGGCCTTTCCCTTACAAGGAAGTGGCAATTTGATCTTCCAGTGACTACTGGATCGACCAGTTCAAGCTAAAGATGTTTTCAAGAAGGACGCTAGACAAAGCAAAACATTTGTCAAGTGCTTTAGGTTTCTGCAATGCAAGATTGAATGATATGGACACCTTATGCTCATTGCAATGTTTTGCAATTCTGTCTCTCACTTTGGATTGAGAGCTTCAAGCAGTGTTTCCATGGAGATCAAAGGTAGTACAGGATTCAAAACGATCCTGACAGATTAGAGAGATGATGGGCCGAAACTAACAAAATGAAGTTCAACAGTGACAAATGCAAGATACTCCACTTTGGCAGGAAAAACGAAATGCAAAGATACAGAATGGGGGATGCCTGGCTCGAGAGCAGTACGTGTGATAAAGATCTTGGAGTCCTCGTGGACAACAAGTTAAACATGAGCCAACAATGTGATGTGGCGGCAAAAAAAGCCAATGGGATTTTGGCCTGCATCAATAGAGAGGAGCATAGTGTCTAGATCTAGGGAAGTAATGCTACCCCTCGATTCTGCTTTGGTTAGACCACACCTGGAATATTGTGTCCAATTCTGGGCACCACAATTCAAGAGAGATATTGACAAGCTTGAATGTGTCCAGAGGAGGGCGACTAAAATGATCAAGGGTCTGGAGAACAAGCCCTATGAGGAGCGGCTTAAGGAGATGGGCATGTTTAGCCTGAAGAAGAGAAGGCTGAGAGGAGATATGATAGCCATGTATAAATATGTGAGAGGAAGCCACAGGGAGGAGGGAGCAAGCTTGTTTTCTGCTTCCCTGGAGACTAGGACGCAATGGAACAATGGCTTCAAACTACAAGAAAGGCGATTCCATCTGAACATGAGGAAGAACTTCCTGACTGTGAGAGCCGTTCAGCAGTGGAACTCTCTGCCCCGGAGTGTGGTGGAGGCTCCTTCTTTGGAAGCTTTTAAACAGAGGCTGGATGGCCATCTGTCAGGGGTGATTTGAATGCAATATTCCTGCTTCTTGGCAGAATGGGGTTGGACTGGATGGCCCATGAGGTCTCTTCCAACTCTTTGATTCTATGATTCATGAGGTGTGCGCACACACACACACACACACACACACACACTTTTACTTACTTACTTACTTGCTTGCTTACTTACTTAGGCAATTCCTCGTAGGGATTGTGGCGCAGCCAGCTGAGTGTCCGCTGCATTAAGATCACTCTGACCAAAAGTCATGAGTTCGAAGCCAGCCCGGGTTGGAGTGGGTTTCCAACCAATTGTGTGTAGCCTGTTGTCAACCTTTGCAACCCAAAAGACAGTTGCATCTGTCAAGTAGGAAAATAAGGTACCACTTTAAAAGTGTGGGGAGGCTAAATTAACTAATTTATGAGGCCATAAAAAAGACTCCAGCAAAGCATTCCAGCGGGGAAGCATGCGGGGAATGTGGAAGTGCTTCATCAGCGTCGCAGATGGACGATGAAAACGACAGCTCCCCTGGCGGCCAGAAAAAGTTCAATAGCCTCTGTGTATGTCTGTATATGTTTGTATGTCAAAAATTGGCATTGAATGTTTACCATATATGTGTACACAGTCATCCTCCCTGAGTCCCCTAAGGGCTGAGAAGAGCGGTATACAAATAAAGTAAGTAAATAAATAAATAAACAAACCCCCAAGGTATTGGTGTCTCTTCCAAAATAGGCTGAACACTATGGAGGGATCCTTTGAATTCTCCAAGGCATTGAGGTCTATTCCTCAAATGGGTTCAACACTTTGGAACCTGAAAGGAGCTCTCCACAGTGCTGAACCCAATGGGGAAAAGACTTCAGCACCTTGGAGAGCTCTTTTGAGCCCAATCAACCTATGCTGGTGTCCAAGTACCACGAGGGCAGCAAAACTGACCTCCACTTCCTTATGTGAACAAAACCTTCAATTAATTAGAGAGTTGTTGTTTTTCCAAAATCAGGTTTCTTCCAGAATATTGAGGAGGGGGGGGGGGCGCTCCATGAAAGACGGAGGCTGCGTTGTTCCAATCTCCGGAAACCTGGAGCTCCAGATGGGAGCGTAGGAGCCAGGATGCAAATGCCTTTGGCAGGAGGCACGGGGCTGTTCAGAAACAGGGTACAGCGCATATGTTGGAGAGCGTGTGTAGGTGTTTTGGCAGGACCCCATAAACGGGCAACGATGGCATTATATCATTAGCTGCTCTTGATGGAAATTTCCTCCGTCTTCATTTTTAATAGGAACAGGCTGAGCATTAGAATGAGTTTCAATACATTCAAATTTCTATATCTTAGAATTAAAGGAAGCTAGAGCAGGTCTATTGTTAATTATTACTATTATTATTATTTGATCCACAACAAGATTAGTACGTAGCACGAAATCACTCTGGTGGCTTTTGTATTGGATCACACGTCGGACACTTCCAAATAAGGCATGCAAATCCAAGTAGGGTGGCCCTTTGCAGCTGATAGATGGTGATTTTGTCAGGACTGATTGTTTTTAAGTGCAGGCCAAGGTCTTTAGGCACTGCACCCAGTGTGCTGATCACCACTGGGACCACCATTCTTATTGTTGTTGTTGTTGTTGTTGTTGTTGTTGTTGTTGTTATTATTATTATTATTATTATTATTATTATTATTATTAGAAACACAACAAGATTAGTACACAGCAAACAAGATCACTATATTGTATCACACGTAGGATCCCAAGTGTCTAGGGCTGTGTGATGTATTGGCAAATAAGGTGTGCAGATCCAAGTATGGTGGCCCTTTGCAGCTGATAGATGGTGATTTTGTCAGGGCTGATTGTTTTTAAGTTCAGGCCAAGGCCTTTAGGCACTGCACCCAGTGTGCCGATCACCACTGGGACCACCACCACTATTATTATTATTATTATTATTATTATTATTATTATTATTATTATTAACACAACAAGATGAGTCCACAGCAAACAAGATCACTCTGCTGGCTGTTGTATTGGATCACACGTCGGACACTTCCCAAGTGTCTAGGACTGTGTAATGTATCGGCAAATAATGCGTGCAGATCCCAGTAAGGTGGTCTTTTGCAGCTGGCAGATGGTAATTTTGTCAGCGCTGATTGTTATTAAGTACAGGCCAAGGTCTTGAGGCACTGCACCCAGTATGCCGATCACCAATGGGGCCACCACCATTATTATTATATGTCGGACACTTCCCAAGTGTTTAGGACTGTGTGATGTATCAGCAAATAATGCATGCAGATTCCAGTAAGGTGGCTTCTGCAGCTGGCAGATGGTAATTTTGTCAGCGCTGATTGTTATTAAGTGCAGGCCAATGTCCTGAGGCACTGTGCCCAGTGTGCCAATCACCACTGGGACCACCTTGACTGGCTTATGCCTGAGTCTTTGCAGTTTGATCTTTAAATCCTCATATTGTGTCAGCTTTTCCAGTTATTTCTCTTAAATCCCACTGTCGCCTGGGATTGCAACATCCACGATCCATACTTTGTTTTTTAACACGATCGTGAGGTGAGGAGTATTGTGCTCCAAAACTCTGTCTGTCTGAATTCAGAAGTCCCAGAGTAGTTTGACGTGTTCATTTTCTGTAACTTTTTCCAGCTTGTGATCCCACCAGTTCTTTGTCGCAGGCAGATGGTATTTGTGGCACAAGTTCGAATGGATCATCTGAGCAAGGGTGTTGTGCCTCTGCTTGTAGTCTGTCTGCGCGATCTTCTTGCAGCATTATTATTATTATGTTTATGTTTATGTGTATGTTTATTTAAACCTGCTTTTTCTCTCCACAAGGAGATTCAACGCGGCTTGCATTAAAAGCATGTCAATACAATATTTAAATATTGTTAAGCAATGTCAGTGCTTTAATTGATAACCCCCAGAGCCCATCTTTGCCCACGATATCCTCTTATGAGCAAGACAAAATGATGGATGGGCAGTTTTGACCCCTTTTCGATTGTGTGCCACAACTCCCTGTGTTAACATGCATTGCTTGGCAGTTTACATAATTTCCTATTGGGAAACAACCTGTTTATCAGCCCATGAGGGGGAAAAATCCTATTACCGGATCTCGTAATGCAAGCATTATAAGATTACAGGTCAAAAGGATAAAGGAAACCAGGCTTCGAGTTGAGAGGAGGTCGCAAAGGATAACCTGTAGGCAGTTTTGCAATATCAGTTCTACCATATGGATTAGGCATGGGCCAAATTTGGCCCTCCGAGTGTTTTGGACTTCAACTCCCATCATTCCTAACAGCCTCAGGCCCCTTCCTTTTCCCCCTCAGCCGCTTAAGCGTCCAAAACACCGAAAGGGCCCAAGTTTGCCCATGGTTGGTGCAGACATAATATGAATGGGGGTTTGAGCCCAATTAAAGCATCCCTGACAGATGTTAGCTCTGTCTTTCTAGGGCTTAAGTGGCTGAGGGGGAGAAAGGAAATGGCCTGAGGCTGCTAGGAATGATGGGAGTTGAAGTCCAAAACATCTGGAGGGCCCATGTTTGGTGTAGAAATATTATGAGTGAGGGTTCAAGCCTAATTAAAGCATCCCGGTCAGATATTAGCTCTCTCTTTCTAGGGCTTAAGTGGCTGAGGGGGGAAAGGAAATGGCCTGAGGCTGCTAGGAATGATGGGAGTTGAAGTCCAAAACACCTGGAGGTCTCATGTTTGGTGTAGACATAATATGAGTGAGGGTTCAAGCCTAATTAAAGCATCCCGGTCAGATATTAGCTCTCTCTTTCTAGGGCTTAAGTGGCTGAGGGGGGAAAGGAAATGGCCTGAGGCTGCTAGGAATGATGGGAGTTGAAGTCCAAAACATCTGGAGGGCCCATGTTTGGTGTAGAAATATTATGAGTGAGGGTTCAAGCCTAATTAAAGCATCCCGGTCAGATATTAGCTCTCTCTTTCTAGGGCTTAAGTGGCTGAGGGGGGAAAGGAAATGGCCTGAGGCTGCTAGGAATGATGGGAGTTGAAGTCCAAAACACCTGGAGGTCTCATGTTTGGTGTAGACATAATATGAGTGAGGGTTCAAGCCTAATTAAAGCATCCCTGGCAGATGTTAGCTCTCTCTTTCTATGGATTAAGTGACTGAGGGAGGAAATGAAAGGGTCTAAGGGTGTTAGGAATGATGGGAGTTGAAGTCCAGAACACCCGGAGGCCCTGGCTTGCCCATGCTTGGTGTAGACTCATTATGAGTGAGGGTACAAGCCTGATTAAAGCATCCCCGACAGATGTGGACTCTCTCTTTCTAGGGTTTCAAAGAGGGTTTTTCTTAACCCTGTTTTGAGATGCCGGGAATTGGATTTGGAATGATCTCCACGCCGAGCATGTGAGCGCCTGCAAAGTCTTGGCATTTGAAAACCGCTTCCTAAGGCTGACCTGCCCATAGCCCGATATAGGTTGTGTTTTGAGCACACGCTAAGCCCTTTCCCCATTTGCATCCTCCGAGTGCCTTTTCGCAGCACAACCTTTCCAGGTCTGACTGCTGTTTCCCTGACAACTTCGCCGTTGATGGAAGCCTGAAATATTCAGGTCCTACCTCCATTGTTCATTTCTCCTTGCCGCATTTGTGATCTTCCTGCCCACAAGCTGTTGTTATTGCGGCTTACGGTAATGTTCATCTTGTTTGTAATCCCCCAAAGTGTGAAAAAGCACAGCCTTGAGCCCAATTGGCCCCGTTTCTCTCCGCACTGAGCTTACGAGTCGTTTTGGAGGAAAGCCTCAGGTTGTAATCTCACTCTCTGGGACATGCATGCCTTTAATCCCATTGAAGGTTTGAAAGGGGATAAGAATAAGATCTGCAAAATGACTGGAATGGATTTTAGAGCCTATATCGGACAACAAGTTAAACATGAGCCAACAATGTGATGTGGCGGCAAAAAAAGCCAATGGGATTTTGGCCTGCATCAATAGGAGCATAGTGTCTAGATCTAGGGAAGTCATGCTCCCCATGCTCTATTCTGCCTTGGTTAGACCACACCTGGAATATTGTGTCCCAATTCAAGAGAGATATTGACAAGCTGGAATGTGTCCAGAGGAGGGCGACTAAAATGATCAAGGGTCTGGAGAACAAGCCCTATGAGGAGTGGCTTAAGGAGCTGGGCATGTTTAGCCTGAAGAAGAGAAGGCTGAGAGGAGATATGATGAGGGCCATGTATAAATATGTGAGAGGAAGCCACAGGGAGGAGGGAGCAAGCTTGTTTTCTGCTTCCTTGGAGACTAGGACGCAATGGAACAATGGCTTCAAACTACAAGAGAGGAGATTCCATCTGAACATGAGGAAGAACTTCCTGACTGTGAGAGCCGTTCAGCAGTGGAACTCTCTGCCCCGGAGTGTGGTGGAGGCTCCTTCTTTGGAAGCTTTTAAACAGAGGCTGGATGGGGTGCTTTGAATGCAATATTCCTGCTTCTTGGCAGAATGGGGTTGGACTGGATGGCCCATGAGGTCTCTTCCAACTCTTGGATTCTATGATTCTATGAATTCAAAAACAGTTTGTACCCTCCAACGTTGCATAGATGGGACTCATAACTATTAATGAGGAGGGCCACTATGGGTTTTCATGGTCAAGCGGGAAACTGAATCCGGCTCTCCAGAGTCATAGTCCAATGCCCTCCACCAAACTGGCTCTCTAACAGGCGATACTTACTATTGGTAATAACTAGTAGCCATGGTTAGATATCGTCGGAATCTTCATAATTCAGAATAAATTCGGAAAAAATAACTTTTCGAAGTGATTTCGAAGTTTTTAAGAAAACCAGAAGTCCCTTTGCCCTTCCGAAGCTTTTTCCTTTTTGTTACGACTCATGAAGTGAGTCAGAAATGATTCAGCTTTTCCCCGCTTCTGGTCCCTGGCTTCGCTCAGGCCAGAGAAGCCAGTTTTAAACCAGAGAAGAAAAGAATTTACCCCACTTGCTTTTCCCCGCTTCTGGAGTAAAACATATATAATAGATAGATAGATGATAGATAGTCAAATAGATAGATATAATAGATAGATGATAGATAGACAGATAGATAGATAGATAGATATAATAGATAGATTGATGATAGATAGATATAGACAGACAGACAGACAGATAGATAATAATAGATAGATAGATAGATAGATAGATAGATAGATAGATAGACAGACAGACATATAGATAGATATAATAGATAGACATAATAGATAGATAGATGGATAGATAGATAGATAGATAGATAGATAGATAGATAGATGATAGACAGACAGACAGACAGATAGATAATATAGATAGATAGATAGATAGATAGATAGATAGATAGATAGATGATAGATAGATAGATAGATAGATGATAGACATACAGAAAGACATATAGATCGATATAATAGACATAACCGATAGATAGATAGATAGATAGATAGATAGATAGTAGACAGACATATTGATAGATATAACAGATAGATAAATGATAGACATATAGATAGATATAATAGATAGATAGATGATAGATAGATAAATGTAATAGATAGATAGATTGATGATAGATAGATAGATAGATAGATAGATAGATAGATAGATAGATAGATAGATAGATGGATAGATGGATAGATAGATAGATAGATGATAGACAGACAGACAGACAGATAGATAGATAGACATATAGATAGACATATAGATAGAGTTGTAAGAGACCATAAGGGCCATCCAGTTCAGCCCCCTAAGATTGATTGATTGATCAATTGATCAATGGATAGATAGATAGAATCCTCATTGGAAGAGACTCTGAGGATCACCCAGCCCAGCTGCCTTAAGAAAGCTATAGATGGATCGATAGATAGATAGATAGATAGATAGATAGATAGATAGATAGATAGATAGACAGACAGACAGACAGACAGACAGACAGACAGACAGACAGACAGACAGACAGGCCGGTCTGAGTCCCTCTACAGAGGTTGAGAAGATCAGGATATAAAAGTATTAAATAAATAAATAGATAATAGAATCCTATAGTTGTAAGAGACCCCAAGGGCCATCCAGTCCAACCGTCTAAGATGGATGGATGGATGGATGGATAGAATCCTAGTTGAAAGAGACTCTGGGGATCACCCAGCTCATCTCCTAAGAGGGATGGATGGATGGATGGATAGAAAGATAGATATAGTATAGAATCCTATAGTTGTAAAAGACCCCAAGGGCCATCCAGTACAGCCCCCTAAGATGGATGGATGGATGCATGGAAAAATAGATGATAGATAGATATAATAGATAGATAGATGATAGATAGACATAAAGATAGATAGATAGACATAAAGATAGATAGATAGATAGATAGATAGATAGATAGATAGATAGATAGATAGATAGAAAGACAGGCAGACAGGCAGAGGATAAATTAATAAGTGTAGCTAGAAAGTCCAGGCTTTTGGAGATAGATTTTCTTAGTTCCTCCTGTTCTTTCCTTCTAGCTTTTCTCTTCTCTTCTCTTCTCTTTCTAAAAATGGAGATGTCAAAGATCTGAATTGGGGCCCTTATCCATGCAAAGCAGGTAGCCTGCCATGGCACTCTGATGCTTTGCCATGAGACGATACATTTGCTGCCAACTGTAACCGCTCCAAAAGAAAACCCGATGCCAGCGGATGGCCTGGTCCTGAACATTGGATCTTTCTTCTGGCCTCGAAAGGGGCGACACATGCACGCACCCAGAGGAAGGGAATGTGGGAGGCTGGCTTGAGGGCTCTGCTTTGATTTTGTGGGACAAATCGCTCTTTGTGTTCTTTTCAAAACTTTCTCTCTCGCTGGGGAAAAAGGAGCCAGGGAAAGGCAAGCACAGGACCGGATTGTGGAAAGCCCTTTCACAGCTGTGAACAACCTGCGCATGTTAATCCTTGCAGAAGGGTTGGACATCTTTGGCAAAGTATCAGGTTGCCAACATTTTTTCTCAGCGGCTGTGGCTTCTTCAGCTGTGGTCAGAGGCAAGGGATCACACAGTGTTTCCCTTTGGTTTATTTATATCCCCTTACTAGCTTGTGTACCCAATGTTGCCTGGGTTATCTGCAGCTATTGTGGCATTTTATTGAACTTAATCTTTCTGATGTTTAGATTGGTTGTTGTTCCATTGTGTTGTTGTCTTTGCACTTTTTGTATATTGCGTGTTTGCATCTTTGAGTGTTTTGTGAGCTACCCAAAGTCCCTCCGGGGGAGGGTAGCACCATATCGTTTAGCTCTTATCTAATGTTGCCGTTTCTGGCTCCTCTGACTGACCTTGAAGCGGTGCACTTTCTGAGTTAGGTTTCTCCCAGAGAGAACAATCATTTCCCTGACTTAAATCGTCATCACTTTGTGCCCCATGAAATTCCACAGGAAATCCCATCTTTGTGAGCTACCCAAAGTCCCTCCGGGAGATGGTAGCAGGGTATAAATTAAGTTTTATTATTTTAGTATATGACTGTTCTTCCCAACTTTCCCACGTAATTGCTCTGACCTGTGCTACCCATTTTTTTCTGCTCTAATCTGTAAACAAAGACTTCTTGTTGATCTCCATAGCTCCAGGTGTTTTTCCCTGGGAGCCTTCCATATCGTTTAGCTCTTATCTAATGTTGCAGTTTCTGGCTCTCTGACTGACCTTGAAGCTGTGCACTTTCTGAGTTAGGTTTCTCCCAGAGAGAACCGTCATTTCCCTGACTTAAATCGTCATCACTTTGTGCCCCATGAAATTCCACAGGAAATCCCATCTTTGTGAGCTACCCAAAGTCCCTCTGGGAGATGGTAGCAGGGTATAAATTAAGTTTTATTATTTTAGTATATGACTGTTCTTCCCAACTTTCCCACGTAATTGCTCTGACCAGTGCTACCCATTTTTTCTGCTCTAATCTGTAAACAAAGACTTTTGTTGCTCTCCATAGCTCCAGGTGTTTTTCCCTGAGAGCCTTCCATATCGTTTAGCTCTTATCTAATGTTGCCGTTTCTGGCTCCTCTGACTGACCTTGAAACTGTGCACTTTCTGAGTCAGATTTCTCCCAGACAGAACCATCATTTAGCTCTTCACCATACTCCTTATCTAATGTTGCCGTTTCTGGCTCCTCTGACTGACCTTGAAGCTGTGCACTTTCTGAGTTAGGTTTCTCCCAGAGAGAACTGTCATTTCCTGACTTAAATCGTCATCATATTTTGCCCCATGAAATCCCATAATCCTATCTAAATCATCAGTGAAACCATCAGCGTCAGGCTGTACTACAACAAGTTTGAAACACCTTGAATTGCAAAGGCTCAATGCAATGAAATTTTAGGAGCTGTAGTTTGGCGAGGCACCAGCACTCTTGGGCACAGAAAGCTCTTACGTACTTACTTAGGTGATCCCTCGTAGTCCGAGGATGATGGTCCTCCAAGTGTAGTGTCCTGGTGGTGGGTCCGTAGGTGACTGTGGAGCCCTATTCTTGACCTGCATCTTCTCCCGCAGTGAGGGCATTGGTTTCCAGTGAATTCATAGAATCATAGAATCAAAGAGTTGGAAGAGACCTCATGGGCCATCCAGTCCAACCCCCTGCCAAGAAGCAGGAATATTGCATTCAAATCACCCCTGACAGATGGCCATCCAGCCTGATTAAAAGCTTCCAAAGAAGGAGCCTCCACCACACTCCGGGGCAGAGAGTTCCACTGCTGAACGGCTCTCACAGTCAGGAAGTTCTTCCTCATGTTCAGATGGAATCTCTTCTCTTGTAGTTTGAAGCCATTGTTCAGCGTCCTAGTCTCCAAGGAAGCAGAAAACAAGCTTGCTACCTCCTCCCTGTGGCTTCCTCTCACATATTTATACATGGCTATCATATCTCCTCTCAGCCTTCTCTTCTTCAGGCTAAACATGCCCAGCTCCTTAAGCCGCTCCTCATAGGGCTTGTTCTCCAGACCCTTGATCATTTTAGTCGCCCTCCTCTGGACACATTCCAGCTTGTCAATATCTCTCTTGAATTGTGGTGGAAGGCGGTCCTGGGTTGGCTTGACACACCTTCCTCTTGGCACGTTTCTCTCTTTCGCCCTCTGTCCGTGCCTCTTCAAATTCTGCAGCATTGCTGGTCACAGCTGACCTCCAGCTGGAGTGCTCAAGGGCCAGGGCTTCCCAATTCTCAGTGTCTATGCCAGAGTTTTTAAGGTTGGCTTTGAGTCCATCTTTCAATCTCTTTTCTTGTCCTCCAATGTTCCGTTTTCCGTTCTTAAGTTCAGAGTAGAGCAACTGCTTTGGGAGATTGTGGTCGGGCATCCGGACAACATGGCCGTCCAGCAGAGTTGATGGTGGAGGACCATCACTTCAATGCTGGTGGTCTTTGCTTCTTCCAGCACGCTGATATTTCCCCACTTGTCTTCCCAAGAGATTTGCAGGATTTTTCGGAGGCAGCGCTGATGGAATCGTTCCAGGAGTTGCATGTGATGTCTGTAGACAGTCCACGTTTCTCAGGAGTATAGCAGGGTTGGGAGGACAATAGCTTTGTCAAACTGCAACTCCCATTATGCCATAGCAGTATTCCATGGCAGCCAAAGTGGTGTCAAACTGCATTGATTCTACAGTGCAGACACACCCTAGTGGAGGGATATTACTCCATCTTTCTGAAGCCGATAGGAGCTTTAGGAGGGCCTTCTCCAGGAGGAGGGACCCTAAGACCCCACCAAAAAGGGTTCGCTACCTTGGCAAGCCAGAGAAGCCTGATTTCAGCAATTTTATTTAGATTAAAAATTCAGAGTAAAGCTCACCAAAGTTGAAGAAAAGGCGTTTTTATTAGCAATTCAGCTGAAAAGGATGCAATGTAGCAATCATTCGCCTACAGAGCATACCAGTACAGAGATCAGAGGCATTTTTATAGGAATTTTCAGGTTTGAAAGTTCAAAACTCCCGCCCTCCGCCCTCCTCCCGGCTCGCAGGTGATTGGCTGATGCGATTCCAGCTGGGTGGAGGGCTGCCTGCCCTGCGTCAGGGCCAATTGCAGAGCTCCTCTGCTGCGCAGAAGCCAATGGGAAAACTCCCCCCACTCAGGAGAGGGGAGGCGGGACGAAGCAGGAACAATGGGCTGGTGAAGGGATCAATGGGTTTGATGCCCAGGGACCTGGAATCAGAGTCACCTTATCCGAGTCTTCCTGTTACAATCAGATAAGGCACAAAGGAGAGGCTTGGGAGGAATGTCTAGTTTGAGTGAGCTGAGGTGGATTTGTAATTGGTTAAATGGACGAACCCAGAGGGTGATTCTCCCCAATGCTTCCTCTTCATCCTGGAAAGAAGTGACAAGTGGAGTGCCATCAGCAGGGTTCCGTCCTGGGCCCGGTCCTGTTCAACATCTTTATTAATGACTTAGATGAAGGGCTAGAAGGCAGGATCATCAAGTTTGCAGAAGACACCAAATTGGGAGGGAGAGCCAATACTCCAGAGGACAGGAGCAGGATTCAAAACGATCTTGACAGATTAGAGAGATGGGCCAAAACTAACAAAATGAAGTTCAACAGTGACAAATGCAAGATACTCCACTTGGCAGAAAAAATGAAATGCAAGATACAGAATGGAGGACAATGCCTGGCTCGAGAGCAGTATGTGTGAAAAAGATCTTGGAGTCCTCGTGGACAAAGTTAAACATGAGCCAACAATGTGATGTGGCGGCAAAAAAAGCCAATAGGATTTTGGCCTGCATCAATAGGAGCATAGTGTCTAGATCTAGGGAAGTAATGCTACCCCTCTATTCCGCTTTGGTTAGACCACACCTGGAATATTGTGTCCAATTCTGGACACACACAATTGAAGAGAGATATTGACAAGCTGGAATGTGTCCAGAGGAGGGCGACTAAAATGATCAAGGGTCTGGAGAACAAGCCCTATGAGGAGGCTTAAGGAGCTGGGCATGTTTAGCCTGAAGAAGAGAAGGCTGAGAGGAGATATGATGAGGGCCATGTATAAATATGTGAGAGGAAGCCACAGGGAGGAGGGAGCAAGCTTGTTTTCTTCCTTGGAGACTTGGACGCAAGGGAACAATGGCTTCCAACTACAAGAGAGGAGATTCCATCTGAACATGAGGAAGAACTTCCTGACTGTGAGAGCTGTTCAGCAGTGGAACTCTCTGCCCCGGAGCGTGGTGGAGGCTCCTTCTTTGGAAGCTTTTAAACAGAGGCTGGATGGCCATCTGTCAGGGGTGATTTGAATGCAATATTCCTGCTTCTTGGCAGGGGGTTGGACTGGATGGCCCATGAGGTCTCTTCCAAGATCGGCTATGAGTGAAGTAAACAAAATTGGGAAGGTGACCTCCTGAGGGTCATCTCGCTCTCATTGTGAAATGACCCAAAAGTTTGCAAAAGGAAATTCCAGTCTGATGGCCTCAACTCTGAAATCAAATAGGGATTCCAAGTCTTATTGTTCATGTCAGAGTTCCAGGATATGGGGTTTTCTGTGTTCGCTGATGGTCCTTACGATTGCTGACCACTGCCCTGAGGAGTTTCCCCCCTCCCATGAGGAAGGGGCGAGGGGTTGGGGTGCCAAGGAAAAATACATGGGGAAATATAGGAATCCAGGAGGAACTCATATCAAACCTCCCTTCCCTCCCTCCACCCACCAGAGAAATTGATTAAAATATTCATTTTATGGAAGCATGAGTCCATAGTTCATATTGGGGAAGTTCGGATATGAAAAGGAGTTCATTGGAGCCAAAAAGAAATTTGAAGGAGGTCCAACAGTCACAAAAGGGCGCTTGATGATCTCCACTGAGCCAAGGAATGGATTCTTGCAGCACCAAGATCAAGCTGGTCCTTAGTTCTTGGGAAACTATAACTTCCTCCAAGGACTGGGACCCCAGGGCCAGACTCTTCCCTGAAAGCCTCATGGGGTCCTTGTTGTTGCTAGTGTCTTGGCAAATTGACCAAAACTTAACCCCTTTGTGCAGTCTGGTACCCTTGCCCTTTGCAGAACTATAAGTTACCATCCCTTATTTGGGGGGGGGGGGCATGCTTGACTTCATTTCTTGACTTCTATATGGGCTTGCATAGTATACTATGGGTCTTTCTATGAGGCAAACTATGCTAAATTGGCTTCCTGCGAAGGCTGTTTTGGAAATCTGCAGGTATTGCTTTAATTACCTCCATCATTAGCCTGCGCCAAGGCTGAAGAATAGATTATTATTATTTATTTTGGGAAAAAATACACATGTTTCTGTGGAAACCTTGATGCCCAGCTTAGGACATTCAGAAAAGGGATTTTCTCCCCTTTGGCAACTGACAAAAAGCACCCAAATTGGGAAGGGCCTAGGAAAGGACCGGGCGGTTGCTTAGCAACTGTTCCAGGAGAATAATGCGCTGTTGTTTGCAAGGTATTTGTTGCGCTGTGGCAAGGCAAAAATGTGCAAATCCGTGGGGCAAAAGGGGAGGGAGGCCGAGGGAAAGAGCCAAAGGTCTCTTTGTTCCCTTGGGCCTGGATTCGGAGAGGCAAAGGGGGTTCGGAAATCGGATTGGAGGGCCATTCATGTGCATTAATGCGCCCTACAAGCCTATGCTTGTCTTCATAGAATCATAGAATCAAAGAGTTGGAAGAGACCTCCTGGGCCACCCAGTCCAACCCCATTCTGCCAAGAAGCAGGAATATTGCAGTCAAAGCACCCCCGACAGAGGGCCATCCAGCCTCTGTTTAAAAGCTTCCAAAGAAGGAGCCTCCACCACACTCCAGGGCAGAGAGTTCCACTGCTGAACGCTCTCACAGTCAGGAAGTTCTTCCTCATGTTCAGATGGAATCTCCTTTCTTGTAGTTTGAAGCCATTGTATAAAGCTCCAGGGAAGCAGAAAACAAGCTTGCTCCCTCCTCCCTATGACTTCCTCTCACATATTTATACATGGCTTACATGTCTCCTCTCAGCCTTCTCTTCTTTAGGCTAAACATGCCCAGCTCCTTAAGCCACTCCTCATAGGGCTTGTTCTCCAGACCCTTGATCATTTGAGTCGCCCTCCTCTGGACACATTCCAGCTTAGAGTCAATATCTCTCTTGAATTGTGGTGCCCAGAATTGGACACAATATTCCAGGTGTGGTTTAACCAAGGCAGAATAGAGCATGGGGAGCATGACTTCCCTAGATCTAGACACTATGCTCCTATTGATGCAGGCCAAAATCCCATTGGCTTTTTTTGCTGCCACATCACATTGTTGGCTCATGTTTAACTTGTTGTCCACGAGTACTCCAAGGGTTAGGGTCTTCTTTCATTTTGCGTGCGTGATTCAAGTTATAGAGACTCTAAGATACCACTATCATTGGATTTTCTGAGGCTGAGATTGAGGCTTTGAACTGAGTCCACACTCAGATAATTTGGGATTTTAAGCCTTGATATTCTAGGATATAGATTTGTGTGAAGGGCCCTATGTTGCCCAAAAACATCTACTCTCCCTTAAAACATCTTGATTTAAATCATACTCTCAAGAGACCAAAATAAAGCAGTATCTGTTAAAATAACATGGCTGGTTTACTCACAAACTTTATGTATTCAGCATACAGGTACTTTGCATGTCAATCCAGTTACAGACAGGAGTTGACGTAGTTTCTTTGTGCAGATAACACAAGACATGATTCTTATAATAACCGCCCATAGTCTAAAGCATCTCTCAGTTCTGAGAGTCTAATAGAGTCTCTATAGTCTGTTTCAGCTGACTTCTAAATGGAGTCTGAGCCCTGAATAATCCCAGTTCTGATCACATGGTCTGCAGCCCCTCCCACAACACAGAGTTAAGGAAAACTGCACAACAATACACACATCTACAATACAGTAAGCAATCTGAATTAGAAACAAACAAATTACTAGTGTAGGCTTGTAGAAGATTGCTATTTCCAACAGTTATAAGAAACAGTTTCTATCTCTCTAGACCAAAAGAACTATTGTTACTCCTCCCTCTCTTTCTTCTTTCCTTATTCTCTCACATTTTGTCTTATTTGCTTCTCCCTTACTCCTTACTTCCTCCCCTCTTATGCTGGTCTAATAGTCTCTTCTTCCTTCTTCTTTTATCCTCCTCTCATCTCCTTATGATCTACATTTGCCTTCTATAAATCGCCTTCTATACTCTTTTCCACTATCTTTTTGGTCTGCTCTTCCTCCACTCATCCTTCTCTTCCGACTCTCTTTATATAATACTCAGGAGCATTGGACATACATGTCACGGTACTTTATGTCTCACCATTTTGTCTTTTATTCCACCTGCTCTCTCACTTCCTTACTTCCTATCCCTTCTGTGGTCTCGTGCCCTCCTTCCTCTCTTCCTCATTTCATCCTCATACTCCTCAGACTATTTCCATTTTCTACATCCTACATCCCTCGTCTGATATTCTGCCTTCTACTCCCTCTCCTTCTACTTCTCTTTCTTCCTCTCTATTATTCTTTCCTCCCTCTCCTCCTACTACTCCTCCTCTTTATGTTGTTCTTTCAATGCACACTGTTGCATTGAAAATATAGACAATATTTTGTGTGAGAGGTGTGAGAAATATTATTTTCTTTTCTCCTATTATCCAATTTACTCCTCTAACTTCTGCGTGGTCTGTATCATTCTCATCCATCCTCAATTTCTTGCCTACTTTCCTCAATACTTTCTTTTTATACTCTTCTGTATACTCCTCATCTCCTCTTACTTCCGATACATCTTTGCCTTCCTTCCCTCTCCTTCATATTTTCATCTTTTACTTCTTATCTCATCTTCATCCTCCTCTATCATACTCTTTCTTTCCCTCCCCATCCTCCTAAAGTTGTATGAATTACATGTCTGGACTTTAGCGAGTCTACTCCTTTTGTCTTATTTTTCCTTTTCTCCTCTTCCTCCTTTACTTCCTCTCCCTTTTGCTGGTCTCTTCTTCTCTCCTCCTCCTCCCTCCTCCTTCCTCCTTCTCCTCCACTTCCTTTCTTTTCTCTTCTTCTTTTTTCTCCTCCTCCTCTTCTTTCTGATCCTCTTTGCCTTCATTTCCTTCTCCCTCTCCTCCTCCTTTTCCACTTCCTTCTCTTCCTCAACCTCCTTTTCCTCCTCTTTTTCTCTCTCCTTCTCCTCCTTCTTTTGCATTGACATTACATGTCTGTACTTCTGCAAATAATGTTTCTTTGGACACTTTGCAAAACATGAATACCAGGACAAAACTGTGCAAAAATCTTGGTTCTCTTTCCCTAGCATGTGTTTATGGAGAGCGTGGAACGAAATACTCATAATCGTTTGAAAAAAGGAGGAGCGAGCAGCCATCCTCAACCATTCATTGGCATCCCTCCCAGTTGCAGCCACAGTGTGTAATGGTCCAGTGTGCAGAAATGCTCTCCCTTCCTTTGTCTCTGACATATGCTCTCGTCTTTCCCAGCATCACATGCCAAGCGTTTGGCCAGCGCTCGTTTCTGCAAAAATACCCGGAGCATAATAAGTCCAACGGCCCTTGGCAGACTTTGTCCCCGTTGCCAGCAGACACAGACTGATTTCTTCTCCCTCTCTTCTGCCTCTTACTCCAGGTTTATGAACCACAGGGTGCCACCCAACAAGAGGTACCAGCCAACTGAGTATGAACACGCTGCCAACTGTGCCACACATGCTGTGAGTTGGATGCCCACCTTCATGTGGACATGGGAGCTGGGTCTTCAAGTTGGGTTGTGTGCCACGCATGCTGTGAGTTGGATGCCCACCTTCATGTGGACATGGGAGCTGGGTCTTCAAGTTGGGTTGTGTGCCACGCATGCTTTGAGTTGGATGCCCACCTTCATGTGGACATGGGAGCTGGGTCTTCAAGTTGGGTTGTGTGCCACGCATGCTGTGAGTTGGATGCCCACCTTCATGTGGACATGGGAGCTGGGTCTTCAAGTTGGGTTGTGTGCCACGCATGCTGTGAGTTGGATGCCCACCTTCATGGGGACATGGGAGCTGGGTCTTCAAGTTGGGTTGTGTGCCAAGCATACTGTGAGTTGGATGCCCACCTTCATGTGGACATGGGAGCTGGGTCTTCAAGTAGGGTTGTGTTCCATGCATGCTGTGAGTGGGATGCCCACCCTCATGTGGACATGGAAGCTGGGTCTTCAAGTTGGGTTATGTGCCACACATGCTGTGAATTGGATGCCCACCTTCATGGGGACATGGGAGCTGGGTCTTCAAGTTGGGTTGTGTGCCACGCATTCTTTGAGTTGGATGCCCACTTCATGTGGACATGGAAGCTGGGTCTTCAAGTTGGGTTGTGTGCCAAGCATGCTGTGAGTTGGATGCCCACCTTCATGTGGACATGGGAGCTGGGTCTTCAAGTTGGGTTGTGTGCCAAGTATGCTGTGAGTTGGATGCCCACTTTCATGTGGACATGGGAGCTGGGTCTTCAAGTTGGGTTGTGTGCCATGCATGCTGTGAGTTGGATGCCCACACTCATGTGGACATGGGAGCTGGGTCGTGTGCCAAGTATGCTGTAAGTTGGATGCCCACACTCATGTGGACATGGGAGCTGGGTCTTCAAGTTGGGTTGTGTGCCATGCATGCTGTGAGGTGGATGCCCACTTTCATGTGGACATGGGAGCTGGGTCTTCAAGTTGGGTTGTGTGTCATGCATGCTGTGAGTTGGATGCCCACCTTCATGTAGACATGGGAGCTGGGTCTTCAAGTAGGGTTGTGTGCCATGCGTGCTGTGAGTTGGATGCCCACACTCATGTGGACATGGGAGCTGGGTCTTCAAGTTGGGTTGTGTGCCATGCATGCTGTGAGTTGGATGCCCACCTTCATGTAGACATGGGAGCTGGGTCTTCAAGTAGGGTTGTGTGCCATGCGTGCTGTGAGTTGGATGCCCACACTCATGTGGACATGGGAGCTGGGTCTTCAAGTTGGGTTATATGGGACCCAAGGTCTTGTCCAGAAAGGTTACAAGGGAGGTAAAGCAACCATAGTGTCCTGAATCTATTCCTTTCTATGTTTCCTTTCTAGTTTTGGATCATCCCAAGCATCCTGGGGAGCTCCATCCTCTATGTCCTGTCTGACAACCAATGGGAAGCCATCTCTGCCTGGATCTATGGCTTTGGCCTCTCGGGGCTCTTTATTGTCTCCACCATCTTTCACACCATTTCTTGGAAGAAGAGGCACTTAAGGTAAGTCTGCTGCCAAATACAAACACGGACAAAGGTGGACATGTCAAATCCCCATCAAGACTGAAGGGGCAGGTTGGCAATCCAGTTAATTAATGCCTAATTTGCCGATATGTCAAGGAATGACCTGATACCAAGGCATTCAGAAACCTTTGGGTTTCTGATGATCGCATTCATTTGAGTCCAGGCTTTTGAAGGAATCGTCTGCCCTATAACCTTCTAGAAACAAGGGAGAGGATCTTCTCCGTGATTGCTCCCAGTCTATTTCAATTTTCCGGATTTTTAACTATTATATTGTAGTCTGGTCTGAACTAGAATTCGGTCCGTGCAAGTGGCATCATGGGTGGCATACAAGTGCAGCATAAGTCCACAAGCAAAAGGTATACTTAGTAAAACTGGAGCAAGAATACAAAAGCAAGAACATAAAAAAACTTTTAGGATACTTAAATCCAAGACCAAGGCTTGACTTGAAACAAGAACCAGAGAAATCAGACCTAGCTTCTCACTCGCTATTGTCACGATGCCAGGGCTCTGCCTTATTCAGGTAGAGATGAACCAAACACACTCCTAGTTTGTGTTAAACAATTTAATTAAAGCAGCACTTACTTTCCGGCTGTTTTAATAGTTCAAAATATAAAACATAAAGATAGCACTCAGCCACAGAATATAAAACAAAACTGACAGCAAACGCTGTTGCAGGTTCAAGATACACCATAGTCAAAAGGTCCAGTCCAGTGGTCAAATGCGGAGAGTTCAATGAGTAAAGTCTATACCATAGTCATAAGCCAGTCCAAAGATTAAAGGTTCCAGGGTTTCAAGGGTTCAAGAGACAGGTCAGAATACCGAAAATCCACAAACCTGGAGGAAAACCAGCAGCATCTACCACCACAATAAGACAAATACTTTTCTCCCAAAGATCAGGCTAGCTCATTTTATCCACAAACACCCAGCTGCAGCCTATCTCTTGCATACTTCCACCCTTAATTGCTTTCACCCAAGAACTCTTACTTACAGATTACTTAGAACTAAGACTTACATTAACCCTTCCATCACCAACTGCTAGGCCTACCACCAACAACAACTGCAGAACATTATACATGACAGCTGTGTTGCCTGAACTAACCCTTAGGTAAACAATGTAAGACTGTAGGGTTTATATAGCAATATTAAATGATCACTCACAAGCCGGTTTTGCTTGGAAATTAATATATTGCTTGTATCTCTGCAGCAAAGAAAGACACTACTGACTTTTTCCCACCACCACTTTCTTTTATGCACCTTTCTAGTTAATTAATAGGCACCCATGAAGTCATTTCTTTTCCCATGAATTTTCTCCCTAACTTTCCCATATAATCACTGTGACCAGCATTGCCTATTTTCTGCTCTAATTAATTAGCTAGAAAGGTGCATAAAAGAAAGTGGTGGTGGGAAAAAGTCAGTAGTAAAGAAAGACTTTTGTTGATTTCCATAGCACCAAGTTTTTCTCCTGGGAGCTTTCCGTATTACTTAGCTCTTCGGCTGACTCCTTATCTAATGTTGCAGTTTCTGGCTCCTCTGACTGAACTTGAAGCCCTGCACTTTCTTAGTCTGGTTTCTCCCAGAGAGAGCCATCATTTCCCTGACATGAATCTTCATCACTTTGTACTTCAGGAAATCCCACATTTTCTCTATATCATCAGTGAACACATTAACCTCGGGCTGTACTACAACACCAACAGTGCTGTCATGGGGAGAAGCTGATCTCTGTCTCTTCTGTTGCTTGACCCATCAGTGATGGCTACATAAAGAATAATACATCTGGTGCATTAGGCCATTTCTCAGATCTTGGTCCAGATCCATCATTGTTTGAGTCCACAGTGCTCTCTGGATGTAGGTGAACTACAACTCCAAAACTCAAGGTCAATGCCCACCAAACCCTTCCAGTATTTTCTGTTGGTCATGAGAGTTCTGTGTGCCAAGTTTGGTTCATTTCCATCATTGGTGGAGTTCAGAGTGCTCTTTGATGGTAGGTGAACCATCATTGATGGAGTTCAGAGTGCTCTTTGATGGTAGGTGAACCATCATTGGTGGAGTTCAGAGTGCTCTTTGATGGTAGGTGAACCATCATTGGTGGAGTTCAGAGTGCTCTTTGATGGTAGGTGAACCATCATTGATGGAGTTCAGAGTGCTCTTTGATGGTAGGTGAACCATCATTGGTGGAGTTCAGAGTGCTCTTTGATGGTAGGTGAACCATCATTGGTGGAGTTCAGAGTGCTCTTTGATGGTAGGTGAACCATCATTGGTGGAGTTCAGAGTGCTCTTTGATGGTAGGTGAACCATCATTGGTGGAGTTCAGAGTGCTCTTTGATGGTAGGTGAACCATCATTGGTGGAGTTCAGAGTGCTCTTTGATGGTAGGTGAACCATCATTGGTGGAGTTCAGAGTGCTCTTTGATGGTAGGTGAACCATCATTGGTGGAGTTCAGAGTGCTCTTTGATGGTAGGTGAACCATCATTGGTGGAGTTCAGAGTGCTCTTTGATGGTAGGTGAACCATCATTGGTGGAGTTCAGAGTGCTCTTTGATGGTAGGTGAACCATCATTGGTGGAGTTCAGAGTGCTCTTTGATGGTAGGTGAACCATCATTGGTGGAGTTCAGAGTGCTCTTTGATGAGTGAACTATAAATCCCAGCAACTACAACTCCCAAATGACAAAATCAACCCCCACTACTCTATGGTAAGAACAGGACGATTTCAAAAAAACTTGTATTTGAGGTGCTCCAGCCATGGAGGACATTATGCATATTTTGTTTGATTGTTGTTTATGTGCTGGGGCGAGATCTCAATATTTACAACTGCTTCTAGCTAGAACAACCAACTGTCCTATTTGCTTAAATGTATTTTAGCTCACGATTACAGGAGTGTGAGGATAGGGATTTGCATTTATTGCGTCTTGACATACTTGCCTTTTGTCTTTTACTGTTGATATGGACAGAAGGCTAATCAATAGGCAAATCAGTATTTCGATATATGCACCAATGCATTTGCTTCCTCTCTCTCGCCTCCTCCAGAACTGTGGAGCATTGCCTGCACATGTTTGACAGAATGGTGATCTACTTCTTCATAGCAGCGTCCTATGCCCCTTGGTGAGTTTGCACAATACAGACACAACCAGTTGCTTTGAGGAAACGCACAAAAAATCAGCCTCACGGGAGAGAACCAAAGGCCCATTGTGCCCAGAGCACTATTTACTTCCTGGTCAACCTGTTGCCTATTGAGATGAGGTTTAAAGGCCATTTTAATGTATTTACTGTATTTTAATTCTGTTTTTTTACCCCCAAATGGTTATTAATTAATTGTTTATTAACTTTTGTATTGTGCTTCTTAAACTGTATTGTCGAAGGCTTTCATGGCCGGAATCACTGGGTTGCTGTGAGTTTTCTGGGCTCTCTGGCCATGTTCCAGAAGCATTCTCTCCTGACGTTTCACCCACATCTATGGCAGGCATCCTCAGAGGTTGTGAGGTCTGTTGCAAAGTAGACAAGGAAGGTTTATATATATCTGTGAAATGATGTCCAGGGTGGGAGAAAGGACTCTTGTCTGTTGGAGGCAAGTTGGAATATTGCTATCGGCCAGCTTGATTAGTATTGAATGGCCTTGAAGCTTCAAAGCCTGGCTGCTTCCTGCCTGGGGGAATCCAGTAAATAAAGAACAACACTCAGTAAATAGGGGAATTCCAGACAGGAAACAATCAGGGCCAGCTAACACCTCCCAACAACCTGTCCGAACATATCTCCCTCTACGAACCACCTAGGACCTTAAGATCATCTGGGGATGCCCTGCTCTTGGTCCCAACACTATTACAATCACATTTGGCACGGACAAGAGACAGGGCCTTCTCCGTGGTGGCCCCTCAGCTATGGAATTCCCTCCAAAAGGAGATCAGATCTGCTCCATCCCTCCTGACCTTCCAGAAAAAAGTGAAATCCTGGCTGTGGGATCAAGCGTTCGCAGATTAAACTTACTTGCTGGCAAAGATATGGTTTTAATGGACTATGATGGACTGTTTTTAGGATGACGACATAAATCGGTAAATCGTTTTAATGTTTTTATATTGTTTTATTATAATATGTATATTTATGCTTGTTTTACTCTGTTGTTGGCACTGTGTTGTGATGGTCAATAGCTGTCCGGAGTCCCTCTGCAGAGGTTGAGATAGGACGGGATACAAATTCCCTAAATAAATAAACAAAGAATTCCCCCAGGCAGCAATCAACCAGGCTTTGAAGCTGCAAGGCCATTCAATGCTAATCCAGGTAGCCAATTGCAACATTCACACCTGCCTCAAGCAGACAAGAGTTCTTTCCTCCACCCTGGACATCATTCCACAGGTATACAAACTCCACTTGCCTAGTTTCCAACAGACCTCACAACCTCTGAGGATGCCTTACACAGACTGTGCAAAACGTCAGGAGAGAATGCTTCTGGAACATGGCCGGACAGCATGGAAAACTCACAACAACCCAGCTTCTTATACTGTTTATTGTGGATAGATGTTAGCCACCTTGAGTTCCCATAGGGAGAAAAGCGGGATATAAATAAAGATGATGATGGTGACAACTGATAATGATAAATCACTCATCTTCCTTTACCCAACAACTGAGGATGCAGCTACACTGTAGAATTAATGCAGTTTGACACCACTTTAACTGCCATGACTCAATGCTATGGAGTCCTGGGGCTTGTAGTTTGCCAAAGCACCAGCACTCTTGGGCAGAGGAGACTAAAGACTTCATTAAGCCCACTGCTCCACTGACATGTGAGAAAGAGCTACCACTGAACCAAATTATTATTTGTGTTGCCGAAGGCTTTCATGGTTGCTGTGAATTTTGGGGGGCTTTATGGCCATGTTTCAGTAGCATTCTCTCCTGACATTTTGCCTGCATCTGTGGCTGGCTTCCTCAGAGGTTTGTTCAGAGATCTGTTGGAAATTAGGCAAGTGGGGTGTATACATTTATATCTATTTCTTCTATCTATCTATCTATCTATCTATCTATCTATCTATCTATCTATCTATCTGTGGAATAATGTCCAGGGTGGGAGAAAGAATCCTCGTCTGTTTGAAGTAAATGTGAGTATTGCAAACAATCAAGTGCCAGTTAACACATCCCAAACAGAGGATGCCCTCAGGCAACAACAGCAAGGCTAACCGCTATGCAGATACCCTCACAATTGACTCTTCGGCTGCAAGGCTACTCAATGCTATTCAAGCTTGCTAATTGCAACATTTACATTTGCTTCAAACAGACACGGGTTCTTTCTCCCACCCTGGACATTCCAGGAAGCCACGTTGCCCCATGACAACTCAATAGGACGCAATTCCATTTTTCGTCCTCCCACCGAAACACCCCTCGGCTTGCCTTACCTTGCAGAGTCAGCACTGGAATGTTTGTCTTTTGCTTTGTCTTGTCTCTTCTTTCTCCTCCGACTCCCAGGCCACCTTGCCGGCTGCTGTTTCTCTCCACGACTCAATGGTCTCTGTTGTTCTCCCAGGCTAAACCTGCGGGAGTTGGGCCCGTGGGCGTCGCACATGCGCTGGCTGGTGTGGATCATGGCCTCCGTCGGCACCGTCTATGTTTTCTTTTTCCATGAACGGTAAGCTTGGGAATGATGAGGGAACAATGTATTGTCGGAGGTTTTCATGGCCGGAATCACTGGGTTGTTGTAGGTTTTTTCAGGCTATATGGCCATATTCTAGAGGCATTCTCTCCTGACGTTTCGCCTGCATCTATGGCAAGCATCCTCAGAGGTAGTGAGGTCTGTTGGAAGTAGGAAAATGGATTTATATATCTGTGGAAAGACCAGGGTGGGACAAAGGACTCTTGTCTGCTGGAGCTAGGTGTGAATGTTTCAACTGACCACCTTGATTAGCATTTGACAGCCTGGAAGTGCCTGGAGCAATCTTTTGTTGAGAGGTGATTAGATGTCCCTGATTGTTTTCCCTCTGCTGTTTTGCTTTGAGTCCTTTGTCCCACCACAATTCAAGAGAGATATTGACAAGCTGGAATGTGTCCAGAGGAGGGCGATTAAAATAATCAAGGGTCTGGAGAACAAGCCCTATGAGGAGCGCTTAAGGAGCTGGGCATGTTTAGCCTGAAGAAGAGAAAGCTGAGAGGAGATATGATAGCCATGTATAAATATGTGAGAGGAAGCCACAGGGAGGAGGGAGCAAGCTTGTTTTCTGCTTCCTTGGAGACTAGGACGCGGAACAATGGCTTCAAACTACAAGAGAGGAGATTCCATCTGAACATGAGGAAGAACTTCCTGACTGTGAGAGCCATTCAGCAGTGGAACTCTCTGCCCCGGAGTGTGATGGAGGCTCCTTCTTTGGAAGCTTTTAAGCAGAGGCTGGATGGCCATTTGTCAGGGGTGATTTGAATGCAATATTCCTGCTTCTTGGCAGGAGGGGTTGGACTGGATGGCCCATGAGGTCTCTTCCAACTCTTTGATTCTATGATTCTATGATTCTATGTTTCAACTGACCACCTTGATTAGCATTTGACAGCCTGGAAGTGCCTGGAGCAATCTTTTGTTGAGAGGTGATTAGATGTCCCTGATTGTTTTCCCTCTGCTGTTTTGCTTTGAGTCCTTTGTCCCACCACAATTCAAGAGAGATATTGACAAGCTGGAATGTGTACAGAGGAGGGCGACTAAAATGATCAAGGGTCTGGAGAACAAGCCCTATGAGGAGCGGCTTAAGGAGCTGGGCATGTTTAGCCTGAAGAAGAGAAGGCTGAGAGGAGATATGATAGCCATGTATAAATATGTGAGAGCAAGCCACAGGGAGGAGGGAGCAAGCTTGTTTTCTGCTTCCTTGGAGACTAGGACGCGGAACAATGGCTTCAAACTACAAGAGAGGAGATTCCATCTGAACATTAGGAAGAACTTCCTGACTGTGAGAGCCGTTCAGCAGTGGAACTCTCTGCCCCGGAGTGTGGTGGAGGCTCCTTCTTTGGAAGCTTTTAAACAGGGGCTGGATGGCCATCTGTCAGGGATGATTTGAATGCAATATTCCTGCTTCTTGGCAGGGGGTTGGACTGGATGGCCCATGAGGTCTCTTCCAACTCTTTGATTCTATGATTCTATGATTCTATGACTCGATTTCAGTTTCTGATTTTCCATAAAGCTTTAGATTATCCATGTACAGTTTCATCCCTCTGTAACTGCTGTGATTCCATACTATGGAATCCTGGAACTTGTAGTTTTTCTATTGCACTTCATGGAACGCCACTGTATAACATCTTGCAAGTCCTAGATCCCCATAGGAGTGGAGACAAGGTATTAAACTGCGACAAGTGTGCAATGCGGAAGGATAATATCATTTAACTTTCCCCCTGATGGTTTGCAGCTGTCACAAACCTGGTATATACCTCCCCCTTGTGGAGTGAAATATTTCACAAACATAATGCATTTCTGTGTTTTCTCTGCCTCTGCTTTTGATTGACAGGGGAAAAAATATATATTGAAAGCACTTTACCTCCTGAATTGGTTTTCACCCACTGCAAACATGAGAAATAGACCATTTGCTTGGGTTCTCTTCTGCTAAATATTGTTGTTGTTGTTCATTCGTTCAGTCGTCTCCGACTCTTCGTGACCTCATGGACCAGCCCACGCCAGAGCTCCCTGTCGGCTGTCACCACCCCCAGCTCCTTCAAGGTCAGTCCAGTCACTTCAAGGATGCCATCCATCCATCTTGCCCTTGGTCGGCCCCTCTTCCTTTTTCCTTCCACTTTCCCCAGCATAATTGTCTTCTCTAGGCTTTGCTGTCTCCTCATGATGTGGGCAAAGTACTTCAACTTTGTCTCTAGTATCCTTCCCTCCAGTGAGCAGTCGGGCTTTATTTCCTGGAGGATGGACTGGTTGGATCTTCTCGCGGTCCAAGGCACTCTCAGAACTTTCCTCCAACACCACAGCTCAAAAGCATCGATCTTCCTTCGCTCAGCCTTCCCTAAGGTCCAGCTCTCACAACATAGGTGACTACGGGGAATACCATTGCTTTGACTAGGCAATGGATCTTTGTTGCCAGTCTGATGTCTCTACTCTTTACTATTTTATCGAGACTGGACATTGCTCTCCTCCCAAGAAGGAAGCGTCTTCTGATTTCCTGGCTACAGTCTGCATCTGCAGTCATCTTTGCACCTAGAAATACAAACCCTGTCACGGCCTCCACATTTTCTCCCTCTATTTTCCAGTTGTCAACTGCAAGTTCCAAAAGACAGCTTCTTGCTAATGGGCTGCCCTATTTAAAGGCAATGGCCAGATCTCTGTGAAAGAGGCAATGAATAACTAATGAGATTTTCCTCTAATTGGTTGGAGACCCTAATTTAAAAGGAGGACACTTCTGATTTTAATGGTCTGCTCCGCTCTTCCGTTTATGTAATCGAAGTCATAAGGTGGAATTGATTCAGATCTATCTCAAATTGGCTGTTTTTGAGTTCTCCTTATAAGGAAGCAGGTTGAGCAAGCCTTATTTATTATTATTCATTTTATTTATTTATTTACAGAATTTATATTCCACTCTTCTCATCAGGGTGGATCACAATGCACATATACACGGCAAACTTTCAGTTCCCTAGACACACAACATATGTCAAGGTCAGATGCCAGCCAATTCAAGAAGTATAGTTTATTGCTCAAACAAACACAAAACAGCCCAAAACAAAACCACAGGGCAAAAAAACACTTAGTCTTCAGTGTGAAACAGTTCAAAAAGGAAAAAAACCTAAAAAACCCCAACCGGAATATAACCTGGATTATCCAGAGATATAATCCGGGTTAAACACAAAACGCTTAATTCAGCTCTGACTTGCTCAGAGAAACAACAGCAGCAAAACAAGCTGTAGAATGATGTTCACAGCCACTCTAGTGAGCAGTAGCCTTTCAAGGGTTGCAAAATGTAGCTCGAGCCTCAAACACTGTAGGAAATGCCACGCTGAACTCCAAGGCTGGAATGTAGGAATGCAGGGAGGATGATAATGGCAACTCCAGAAACACAGCCGCAGACATGGAAGAGAGAGTAACGCCGATAGTTGAAGTCCAGACCAGTCCAGTCCGAAGGGAAACGAATAGCTGCAAGGTCAAGTCCCAATCCAATGGAAGTCACAAGGAGCCAAAGCAACGGCAGCTAATGCAAATACGGCAGCTAATGCAAATATCAAAACAGTGCAGTCCAGCAGAAACCCACACAGTTCCAGCCCCCTTTGCTGCTTAAACCCAGAGCATAACTTACGTCCCAAAGTCTTCTTCCAAACCCGTCTTCTGTAACCCAATGATCCAGAAAGAGCCCAACAAGACACCTTGCCGATTGCAAAGTTACAATTGCAAACACTCCCATTTTATCTACAACTCCTCATCAGAATTTGATTCAGCCAACACCCTTGTCCCAGCTGCATCCTGTTGTAACTCCTCATCCGAACTGGAGTTGCCCCTAGTTCGGCCCAACCCATCCCCAGCTGTGCCTCTTCCACCACTCCTCCAAGTAGTCCATCTCTGGTCTAATCCTGAAGTTCCCCAAGACCCATCCGTGCCTTCACTACTCCAACCTTCAAACGTGCCACTGCTTGTGGGTTCAGCACAAATATCCCTAATCCCTTGAACCTTTGTCCAATCCAACCCATCAGACCCAGAGTCTGATATCCCATCATCGATATCATTTGCATCAAAACCTTCAAAATAATCCTCATCTGTTGGCTCACTAAGTATCTCCTGGATTCTTTTCCTCTGTTGCTCTTCATCATAGTCTTGCTCGCGAGTAGTTTTCCTGCCTCTCCTAATACTACTATCACTGCCATCAGACTCTATCACAACAACATATATAGACAGACACACAGAGACTATTTAACTTTCCAGCTTCATGAGGGTATGCTTTGAATTCCGGCCACCGGGGGAGCTGTCGCTTCACCGTCCACTTGTGACACCGACGGAGTACTTCCTCATTCTTTTGCATGCTCCTGGAGACTTGTATGGCGTCGTAAATTTGTTAAACTAGCCTCCTCACATAAAGCGGTACCTACATTTCCTACTTGATAGATGCAACTGTCTTTCAGGCTGCAAAGGTCGACAGCAAGCTAGACAAATGGTCGGGAGCTTACTCCGACCCGGGCTGGCTTTGAACTCATTACCTTTCGGTCAGTAGTGATTTTAATGCAGCTGATTCCCCAACCAGCTGCGCCACAACCCAGTCCCTTATCCAGAACTAAGACACCCAAAGTGAAGTAAATTAAAGTAAATTGTAGCAATTAAAGTGGGGTAAAACAATGTATTGACAATGGCTTTCATGGCCGGAATTACTGGGTTGTTGTGAGTTTTCCAGGCTGTGTGGCCATGTTCCAGAAGCAACGTCAGGAGAGAATGCTTCTTGAACATGGCCATACAGCCTGGAAAACTCACAGCAACTCAGTGGAGTAAAACACATTATTTCTACAATGTAGATGCATCCCTGTACTAGTCATGTTGCCTCCTCACTGCTTCTCAATATAGGCTTTTTTTCTTTCCTTCCTCCAGATACAAACTGGTCGAACTGGTCTGCTATGTCATCATGGGTTTCTTCCCTGCTGTGGTTATTCTTTCCATGGTAAGTAATCCAGAACAAATACTGAACTGGTCCATTTGATCACTTGGTATTCATCGGCCGTCTCCCATCCGAGGCTTTAGCACAGCAGGTTAACCACCAGCTGCTTTAAATCTTGTCAATCGAAAAATTGACAGTTCAAAGCCCGGGAGAGGATGAGCTCCTGACCTTTAGCCCAGCTTCTGCCTACCTAGCAGTCTTAAAAACAGCAATGTGAGTAGATAAATATGGACCGCATTAAAGCAGGGAGGTATTTAAGGCACCTGTAAGGAAATGTCGGAAAAATGCCGGCGATTCGATCAAGGAGGAAGTTTACAAAGCTCTTCAGCAGGGAAAGTGGAGTTACAGCACCCCCCGTGGCCAGAACCAAGCACAGCCTCCAAGATGCCGAAGATCGGAAAGCCTATAGGGTGATCCCTCACTTATCACAGGTGTTCCGTTCCAGGACCACCTGCAATAAGTGAAAATCCACCTAGTATTGTAGGTGTCTAGTGCCGTGTCAGATGGGTAACAGTTGGAAACTCCATATTATCCGAGATTTGTGTTGATCCAACGTTCTGCCGGCCCGTTTATGTCGGATAAGTGAGACTCTATTGTACAGTGTTCCCTCGCTGCTTTGCAGTTCGCTTATTCTGGACTCGCTGTTTTGTGGGGAGTAGCGAGGGAGCACTGTATAGCTGCTCCCTGTTCCTTCCTCGCCAGACTGCGCTCCCAAGGAGCTTCTGAGGTGGAGAGCAGTGGAGGCGGTGAGGAGGAGAAGGCCACCACTGAGTGGGTGGAGTGTCCCTACCCCACCTCAGAGGCCTCTTGGGTGCCCAAGCCTGGTGAGGAAGGTACCTCCAAGGCGGGGAGCAGTGGAGGTGGCGAGGAGGAGGAGGCCACCACTGAGTGGTTGGAGCATCCCTACACCACCTCAGAGACCCCTTGGGTGCCCAGCCTGGTGGGGAAGGTGCCTCCGAGGCGGGGAGCAGTGGAGGCGGTGAGGAGGAGGAGGCCACCTCTGAGTGGTTGGAGCATCCCTACACCACCTCAGAGGCCCCTTGGGTGCCCAGCCTGGTGGGGAAGGTGCCTCCGAGGCGGGGAGCAGTGGAGGCGGTGAGGAGGAGGAGGCCACCTCTGAGTGGTTGGAGCATCCCTACACCACCTCAGAGGCCCCTTGGGTGCCCAGCCTGGTGGGGAAGGTGCCTCCGAGGCAGGGAGCAGTGCAGGCGGTGAGGAGGAGGAGGCCACCACTGAGTGGTTGGAGCATCCCTACACCACCTCAGAGGCCCCTTGGGTGCCCAGCCTGGTGGGGAAGGTGCCTCCGAGGCAGGGAGCAGTGCAGGCGGTGAGGAGGAGGAGGCCACCACTGAGTGGGTGGAGTGTCCCTACTCCACCTCAAAGGCCCCTCCTCCTCCTCACCGCCTCCGCTGCTCTCCACCTCGGAGGCCCCTTCCTTGCCATGCTGGACCCCCAAGGGGCCTCCAAGGTGGGGTAGGGATGCTCCACACACTTGGCGGTGGCCTCCTCTTCCTCGCCGCCTCCACTGCTCCCCGCTTCATTAGCCCCTTGTGTTGTGGCTCAGGAGGAGCCTCAGGAAGAGCTGGAAGAGGATGATGGGTTTTAGATTCCTGAACATGTTCCTATTGTTGATACAGACAATGTTGATGTTGATGCTGAAGACAAGGAATTCCAGTTTCGCCTTGGGGAGGGATGTTGTTTCAGAAGATGTTTCTGATCTTAGTGAAACTTCACAGGTGCAGGCGGAGGAGGCGAGTCAGCCTGGCCGCTCTCTGCCTGTCGATTCTGTTGATTACCAGGTTAATGAGTTATTTGACCTTGAAGGCTCTCCACAATTAGATAGGGAGAATCGCTTGCAACTCAGGGTTCGCCGTAGTACAAGGCTTGTGAACAAGAGAGAGGTTAGAGGTCAGAGGAATGCTTTTATGAAGGGAAAGTATATTTAGTGAGCTGATTGAAGGCAACCTTTTGTCAGTGCAACTTCAGCAAACACCCTGATAACTTCTTGGGATTGCCTGGGTTTTTGGGCAATGCTTTTGGCTTCTTGAGACTTTGTCACGCTGCCATGGAATCTTGTTTGATCAATGCTTATGGATGTTATTTGCCTTTGGACTTTGGGAACTCTGCCTTTGCATTTAAGACCCTGTTTGACTATTAAACTTTTGCTACTTTGCTTTTGTGTTTAAGATTTTACCTTTTCTTTAATAAACTACAAAACCTACAGCCTTGGTGTGTGGTGTTCTAAGCAAGGTGAATCTACTCTGAGGTGCGACACCTTGGGCGCCCAGTCTGGTGAGGAAGGAACAGGGAGCAGCTATGCAGTGTTCCCTCACTACTCCCCGCAAAACAGCGAGTCCACAATAAGCGAACTACAAAGCAGCGAGGGAACACTATACAGTAGAGTCTCGCTTATCCAACATAAACAGGCCAGCAGAACGTCGGATCAACAAAAAGCTCGGATAATACGGAGTCTCCAACTGTTACCCATCCGACACGGCGCTAGACACCTAGAATATTAACAACAGGGACTCAAAGGATGAAGGCAAGGCAGCGCCTCACGTCTAGAGCGGCCCAGCAGGAAGCACCCAGATGTGGAAGAGGAGCGTGGGAATCACAGAGAAAAGGAGGAAGGACGCTTCCACTTCCTGTCCTGTGTCTTTTCCCCCTTTCCTTCCTCTTCCTCCTCCTTCTCCTTTTTTGCTTTTTTTGGGAATGGAGAGAGAGTTGGGGAGCATTCCTTTCATTGAAGGGGAAATGCTGGAGGAAAAGGGGGGCATCGGAGAAGAGCGTCGGATAAGATGGAATGTCGGATAAGCAAAGGTCGGAGAAGCGAGACTCTACTGTATATTTCTCCATCTATGTCTTTCTGGTCAGCATATAATGGCATTGAATGTTTGCTGTATATGTATGTTCTGTGATCCGCTCTGAGTCCCCTTCAGGGTGAGAAGGATGGAATCTAAATGCTGCAATACCAAATGAATGCTATGGAATCATGGGAGCTGGAGCGTGCAGCCATGCTGGCCACATGACCAGGAGGTGTCTATGGACAACACAGGCTCTTTGGCTTCGAAATGGAGATGAGCACCACCCCCAGAGCTGGAGTTGAAGGGAAAGCCTTTACCTTTTTCTGTGTATTCATTTTTCCAAGGCACTGAATATTTGCCTTGTGTCTCTGTATATGCTGGAATACAATTTTTTTCCATATCAAGAGTGACTTGAGAAACTGCAAGTCGCTTCTGGTGTGAGAGAATTGGCTGTCTGCAAGGATGTTGCCCAGGGGACACACAAATGTTTCAATGTTTTACCATCCTTGTGGGAGGCTTCTCCCATGTCCCCACATGGGGAGCTGGAGCTGACAGAGGGAGCTCATCCGCACTCTCCCCTGATTCGTGTGTCTCTGTATATGCTGGAATGCAATTTTTTTTGTGTCCGGAGCGACTTGAGAAACTGCAAGTTGCTTCTAGTGTGAGAGAATTGGCCGTCTGCAAAGATGTGTCCCAGGGGACGCACAAATGTTTCAGTGTTTTACCATCCTTGTGGGAGGCTTCTCTCATATCCCCACATGGGGAGCTGGAGCTGACAGAGGGAGCTCATCCACACTCTCCCCGGATTCAAACCTCCGACCTGTTGGCACAAAAGTTTAACCCATACAAACAAAATGATATTGTTTACAGATTAGAGCAGAAAATAGGCATTGCTGATCACAGTGATTACATGGGAAACTTGGGGAGAAAATTCATGGGAAACGAAATGACTTCATGGGTGCCTATTAATTAGCTAGTTGTTTCTCTTTCCTTGTCGCAGCCCAACACGGACGGTCTCTCCGAACTCATGGCCGGCGGCTTTTTCTATTGCCTGGGCACGGTTTTCTTCAAGAGCGACGGACGCATCCCCTTTGCCCATGCCATTTGGCACCTCTTTGTGGCCCTTGGAGCCGGAACGCACTATTACGCCATTTGGAGGTACCTCTATCGGCCGGATGCCATCGAGGCCAAAACCTCCAGGTAGACAGACCTGCTTTAAGGACCCTCAGAGGTGAAGGATTGGACGCCACATCCATCTCATCCATCCTTATCGGATGCTCCTTTCTCCACCGGAGTATGGATGGGGTGCTAGTATTGATCCCTTTGCCAATCTGTCCTGGCCCCAAATGCCTAGAGGTTTGCTTTCATTTTCTGTGGTTTTATACACAAAGGAACCTGGGAGCTATTTGCTTGTTCCTTATGGTGGGAGAAGAAGTGGAAGGAGAGTTGCCCCTTGCCTTCCTTTCTGCTGGCGGAAAGGTCTCTTCCGAACCTCTTTCCGGGCACAAATAAATACTGGGTAGGCAAGAGTTTGCCATCCAAATGCACTCTTTCCATTCCTAGACTAGCATTCCTTCCCGGGAAGAGAAAAGAAAACCTCTGAGAGTAAAGCAAGAGTGACATCTTGTACTCCAGTGCACTTTAGTGTGGTTCGTGTAACTGTGATGCACTTTCAATCAAGCCATTATTGTCCGCTCTTGAGTAATGTGTCGAAAGCTATGGCATCCTCGACCCCAGGCATGGGCCAACTTGGGCCTTCCAGATGCTTTGGACTTCAACTCCCACCATTCCTAACAGCCTCAGGCCTCTTCCTTTTTCCCCTCAGCCGCTTAAGCGGCTGAGGGGGAAAAGGAAGAGGCCTGAGGCTGTTAGGAATGATGGGAGTTGAAGTCCAAAACACCTGGAGGGAGGGTCCAAGTTAGCCCATGCCTGCTCTATCCATTCACTGCAAAACACAATCTCTTGTTCCCCTCCATATCATTTATCAGTGTCCTTCTCCAGTTCCAAATCTCTTCCATGTACGACTGAAATTTGAGGACATGAGCGCTGTCTGCCTGCTTTCTCTCTTCTCCAGCTCTGACAAGGCTTACCTCACAGTGTCTCCATGGGAAGGCTCTGGCTGTCTAATGTGGCTCTTTCTTTCTTTCTTTCTTTCTTTCTTTCTTTCTTTCTTTCTTTCTTTCTTTCCTCCCATTTCCCTTATATGCCTTCTCACTTTTTCTTATCTCCCTTTCTTTCTTTCTTTCTTTTCTTTCTTTTCCCTCCTTTTTCTCTCTTCCCCACTTCCTCTGCCTCTTCTTTCATCCCTTTCTTCCACTTCTTTTTCTTTACTTCCCTCCTTACCCTCATATCATTCATTTCTCTTCCTCCCTTCTCTCATTTTTCTTTCTCCCTTGCCCTCCCTTCCTCTTTCTTCCTTCTTTCCTTTCCTTTCCTTTCCTTTCTCTTCCCTTCCTTTTCTCTCTTCCTCCTTCTCTGTCTCTTCTTTTCCCCCTTTCTTCCCTTTCTTTTTCTTTCCTTCCTTCCCTACCCTCATATCTTTCATTTCTCTTCCTCCCTTCTCTCATTTTTCTTTCTCCCCTGCTCTCCCTTCCCTTTTCTTTTCTTTTTCTTTTCCTTTCATTTCCTCCTCCTCTTTCTCCCTTCTTTCTTTCCGTTCTCTTCCCTTCCTTTTCTCTCTTCCCCTTCCTCTGTCTCTTCTTTTTTCCCTTTCTTCCCTTTCTCTTTCTTTCCTTCCTTTCCTGCCCTCATATCTTTCATTTCTCTTCCTCCATTCTCTCATTTTTCTTTCTCCCCTCCCCACTTCTTCCCTCCCTTCTCCTTTACTTTCCTTTGCTTCCCTTCACTTTCCTTCCTGTCTTTCTTTCTTTCCTTTCTCTTCACTTCTTTTTCTCTTTTCCCCTTCTTCTCTCTCTTCTTCCTTCCTTCCTTCCTTCCTTCCTTCCTTCCTTCCTTCCTTCCTTCCTTCCTTCCCCTCCTTCCCTTTCTTTTTCTTTCTTTCCTTCTTCTCTTACACTCAAATCTTTCCTTTCTCTTCCCCCTGCCCTCCTTTCCCCTTCCCTTCCCTTCCTTCCTTTCTCTTCCCTTTTTTTCTCCCTTCCCCTTTCTCTTTCTCTTCTTTCTTACCTTTCTATTTTTTCCTTCCTCTCTTACCCTCAAATCTTTCCTCTCTCTTCCCCCTTCTCTCACTTTTCTTTCACCCCTGCCCTCCTTTCCCCTTTCCTTTCCTTCCCCTTCCTTCCTTCCTTCCTTCCTCTTCCCTTCCTTTTCTCTCTTCCCCTTCCACTTTCTCTTCTTTCTTACCTTTCTTTTCCTTTCCCTCCTCCCTTACCCTCAAATCTTTCCTTTCTCTTCCCCCTTCTCTCACTTTGCTTTCTCCCTGCCTTTCCTTTCCTTTCTCTTCCTTCCTTCTGTCCTTCCTTCTTTCCATCCATCCTTTCTTCTTCCTTCCTCTCTACACATACATATGTCACCTAGCAACAGCAATCTGTTTCATCTCCTTTGTTTTCCAGTCACATGATAGAGGGCCACTTCACCCACCCATTCTTTAAGTTGGGCAATGGTGGGTCTTTGTGCCGAGTTTGGTCCACATCTATCCATCCACGGAGGAGTCTTGGCAGTACAAACTAACCAACCAACATACATACATAATACATACATACATGGCCTTTTATATAGAGATGGTTGTGTTATAAAATTCTCTTTTTGAGATATGACTTCAAACGCGATCTGTACATGGACAGAAAGCCCCCCATGTTGCCATGCCTTACACATTACGGAAACTTGAATCAAACCAGTCTTTTGACACTGGAAAACCTTTCCGCCAATCTTCAACAGGTGAACTACTCTGTATTATTCCTTTCCGCCTCTCTTTACGGCATCATTTTCTTTACTTTTGGGTGCTCTGTCTCTGCTGGAATTGCAAATCAATCAACCAATCAATATAGGGGATGGTGTCATTGGGAAGAGCGGTCTGACTTTTTAATATATGCTATGTACGGTATTTGTCGATGTTTATTTGATTCTTGCTTTTACTTCCGGTCTTAAAATGCCCTCTGCCTATATGCATTTTGATCAGAAATCCATGGTCCAATTAATGCCCTTTAGTTGATATTGCTGGCCATGCAACATGGCTACTACTACAAGATTACTACTAGGAGTAAATATAGAGTACTACAAGTAGCAAACTACTATTGGTTGCAATAGTCATACTACTAGTAAATAATAACTACTAGCAGTACCAGTGAGAATTAGTACTATGAATAATTACTACTAGTACTAGTCTAATAGTAGCAGCAAAAAGAGATTACTGCTTTTACTTCTGGTCTTAAAATGCCATCTGCCTATATGTATTTTGATCGGAAATCCAGGGTTGTTGCCCCTTCCTCAAAAAACCGGTCCAATTAATCCCCATTAGATGCTTATTGCTTGCCATGCAACATGGCTACTACTACAAGACTACTACTATGAGTAAATGTAGAATATTACAAGTAGCGAACTACTATGGGTTGCAATAGTCATACTACTAGTAAACAATAACTACTAGCAGTACCAGTGATAACTAGTACTACTAGTAATTCCTACTACTTGTAGTCTAATAGTAGTAGCAACAATAGAGTCTTGCTTTTACTTCCGTTCTTAAAATGCCATCTGCCTATATGTATTTTGATCGGAAATCCAGGGTTGTTGTCCCTTCCTAAAAAACTGGTCCAATTAATCCCCTTTAATTGCTTATTGCTAGCCATGCAACATGGCTACTACTACAAGACTACTACTATGAGTAAATATAGAATATTAAAAGTAGTAAACTACTATGGGTTGCAATAGTCATACTACTAGTAAACAATAACTACTAGCAGTACTAGTGATAATCAGTACTACTAGTAATTACTAGTAGTAGTAGTCTAATAGTAGTAGCAACAGTAGACATCTACAGTTATTATTAGCAATAATGCTAATGATAATAATCATGATAGCAAATGTCTAGAATTTTCATAACTAATTCCTAGATATTACTATTAGACTACTACTAGGAGTAAATATGGTATACTACAAGCAGTAAGCTACTATTGGTTGCAATAGTCATACTACTAGTAAATAATAACCACTAGCAGTACTGGTGATAATTAGTACTGCTAGTAATTACTAGTAGTAGTAGTCTAATAGTAGAAGCAACAGTAGACCTCTACTGTTATTATTAGTAGTAATACTAATGATAATAATCATGATGGCAAATGCACAAACTTTTCATAACTAATACCTAGATACAATATTGTTCCTATACCAATATTTTCACCTATTCGTGTCTGATAAAGAAACTGCTGTGGTTCTCCTGGGATTTGTAGTTTGGTGAGGCACAAGGCTCGTGACCTTGTAAAGCTACAACTCCCAGGATTCCATAGCACCAAGCCATGGCAATTCAGTTGGGATCAAATCTACATTATCTTGACTTTGGGGGCTCTTTTTCTGCTCTTCGTATTCTTTGTAAACTCTTTCAATCCTACACTCGGGATCGGAGACTGGATTATTCCGATCGCCCCGTTCTTTTTCTACTAACCTTTGTAACTTGAGAAGAATTTGTAACTTTAGAAGGAATGTCTGCGGCGACGCTTTCTGAGCCATTTTTCAAAACATCGCGGGAAGAAAAAAACAGCGAAAGAGCCTGTATTTTAAACCACTCGTCTCTCGTTTCAATAAGGACGTATTTTGTATTTAACACAGTGTTAATTTAATACAGATTGTAATACTAATAAAAAATAATGTTAGTGAGCATTGGTTATTTTTTGTGGGATAAGATCGAAATAATAATAAAACGATGCCTTCTTTCTATGATTGTGTCTTCGTGGCTCCTTTTTGTCCCCTTCTTTCTTTTGCAGGATGAGAGAAACTAACCCAAAGGGTGATGATCAATAGTTACTTATCAGCCTGGAAAGATAATAATAATTTGGTAGCCCCATTTCTTAAGGTTGGCTCTGCATCCCATGGTGTCTATTCAGCACCTTCCAAATCACCCCATCTTCTGTGTGCCCAGGAGGAAGTTTCTCATCTGGCATCAGCCACTGATTGAGGTTCCAGGTTTTGACCTGCCACTTTTGGACTCTTGCTTGCTGAGGTGTTGCTGGTTTTCCTTATAATAGGCAGTAAGAACACCTAAAGCTTTGGAGAGGTTCTGTTCCACCATTTCAAAGCTTCCTTCTTGAGTGGTGATGGCATGATCATCAGCATAGATTAAACTCTCTATCCCTTCTGGCAGTGATTGATCATTTGTGCAAATATTAAACATTGATGGAGCAAGCACATTCCCCTGAGGCAGGCCATGATGATGATGATGATTAAGAAGAATTACTGTATATACTCGAGTATAAGCCTACTGAGGTTCCAGGTTTAGACCTGCCACTTTTGGACTCTTGCTTGCTGAGGTGTTACTGGTTTTCCTTATAATAGGCAGTAAGAGCACCTAAAGCTTTGAAAGGTTCTGTTCCACCATTTCAAAGCTTCCTTTGAAATGGGTGGTGATGGCATGATCATCAGCATAGATGAAACTCTCTATCCCTTCTGGCAGTGACTGATCATTTGTGCAAATATTAAACATTGATGGAGCAAGCACATTCCTCTGAGGCAGGCCATAATGATGATGATGATGATGATGATGATTATCATAAGTTAGTATTTATTTATTGTTAATTATTACAATATGTAACATGTTTTTTGTTCCTGAGTTATACATGTCATTTCCTAATTGGGTCTATTACAAAGCCATAGACAAAGCGGTGATGGCACGATCATCAGCATAGATGAAACTCTCTGTCCCTTCTGGCAATGACTGATCATTTATATAAATATTAAACATTGATGGAGCAAGCACATTCCCCTGAGGCAGGCCATAATGGTGATGATGATGATGATGATGATGATTATAAATTAGTTAGTATTTATTTATTGTTAATTATTACACTATGTAACACGTTTTTTGTTCCTGAGTTATACATGTCATTTCCTAACTGGGTCTATTACAAAAACATAGACAAAGTGGTGATGGCACGATCGTCAGCATAGATGAAACTTTCTGTCCCTTCTGGCAATGACTGATCATTTGTATAAATATTAAACATTGATAGAGCAAGGACATTTTCCTGAGGCAGGCCAAAATGACGATGACGATGATAAATTCATTAGTATTTATGTATTGTTAATTATTACACTATGTAACACGTTTTCTGTTCCTGGGTTACACATGTCATTTCCTAGTTGGTTCTATTACAAAAACATCGACAAAGCGGTGATGGCATGATCATCAGCATAGATGAAACTCTCTTTCCCTTCTGGCAGTGATTGATCATTTGTGTACATATTAAACACTGATGGAGCAAGCACGTTCCCCTGAGGCAGGCCATGATGATGATGATGATGATGATGTCAGAACACAGACACCTTAAAGGGCCAGACTCAGAATTAGTTCCAAAAAATAGAGTTTACTAAACAAAGAAAGAGGCCTTAGAGACACTTAACTCAGTGTCTCTAGACACAACATAAAGGCAAAACCAGTCCTGGTTCAAAAAAGGTAACTAAGGAATAATTCGGATTATCTGGAGAAAAGAACCGGATTTAACAAAGCATTCTGAAAGTCACACAAAACAGTTCAGCAAACAAACAGGTAACAAAGCAAGGAAGCCGCAAAGGAGGAAGCGTAGTCAAACAAAGTCCAGGGTCGAAGAAAGCCAAATGCAGAACAACAAAGTTCCAAAGTCCACAGAGGCAGCGTTGTAGTCAAATTGGTCCAAACTCAAAGAAGGGGAAATCCACACTCATGAGAATCCAAGCTGAGTCAAAGTACACACGAATAGAAACAGCCACCTGCAGATTCAGGACCTAATGCCAACACGAAACAGGCTGCGACAAGTACCCAAAGCATGAACGTAACCAACACTTTGCCTACTGCAAAGATTCCCCATTTCAGAGCCTACTTTTATCCTACACATCATCATCAGAAGATGAGGTGGCCTCCGCCCTATTGTTAACACTTACAGCTGTTCTGGATTCCACATGTGAACTCCTACTTCCATCCCTCCAACTTCTCCATCTTCTGTCAAGACTTAGGTCTCCCCAAGACTCAGATGTATTTCTCRGGATTATCCGGAGAAAAGAACTGGATTTAACAAAGCACTCCGAAAGTCACACAAAGTCACACAAAACAGTTCAGCAAACAAACGGTTAACAAAGCAAGGAAGCCGCYAAGGAGGYAGRGTAGTCAAACYAAGTCCAGGGTCYAAGAAAGCCGAATCCAGAGCAACAAAGTTCCAAAGTCCACAGAGGCAGCGTTYTAGTCAAARRGGTCCAAACTKAAAGAAGGGGAAATCCACACTCATGAGAATCCAAYCCGAGTCAAAGCACACARGAACAGAAACAGCCARCTGCAGATTCWGGACCMAATGCCAACACGAAACAGGCAGCGACAAGTACRCAAAGCACGAAGGTAACCAACACRTTGCCTTCTGCAAAGATTCCCCATTTCAGAGCCTACTTTTATCTTACACATCATCATCAGAAGATGAGCTGGCCTCCGCCCTATTGTTTACACTTACAGCTGTTCTGGATTCCACATGTGAACTCCTACTTCCATCCCTCCAACTTCTCCACCTTCTGTCAAGAATTAGGTCTCCCCAAGACTCAGATGTATTCCCTGATTGCCAATCCTCATTACCAGAAAACCCCACAAATGTATCACTAGCCGTCGGCTCCGCACATACAGCTTGTACCTCTTTCACCTTAGTCCAGTCCAACGTGTCATCCCCATCTTCATCACTCCCTGACCCATCACTCCCAGAGAAACCCATAAATGATTCTTCATCAGTGGGAGCAGTAAGTATATCTCGAATCTTTTTCCTCTGTTGCTCCTCGTCCGATTCTTGCTCTCCTTCCTCTCCTTCACTCATTGACCCTTAGTTTCCAGAAAACCCTTCAAATTAGTCCTCATCGGTAGGCGCCATAAGTATATCCCGGATCCTTTTCCTTTGTTGTTCCTCATCTGATTCCTGCTCATGAGTAACCCCTTTTCCCCCTTCTGGCGCCCATACTACTGCTTGCAACGTTACTTACAGACTCTACTACAACAGATGATGATGATAAATTAGTTAGTATTTATTTATTGTTAATTATTACACAATGTAACACATTTTTTGTTCCTGGGTTATAAATGTCATTTCCTAATTGGGTCTATTACAAAAAATGGACAAAGCGGTGATGGCACGATCGTCAGCATAGATGAAACTCTTTCCCTTCTGGCAATGACTGATCATTTGTATAAATATTAAACATTGATAGAGCAAACACATTTTCCTGAGGCAGGCCATAATGACGACGACGATGATAAATTAGTATTGATTTATTGTTAATTATTACACTATGTAACACATTTTTTGTTCCTGGGTTATACATGTCACTTCCTAATTGGGTCTATTACAAAAACATAGACAAAGTTTATTAAACTGCAAAAACTTTGTTTCTGTGGGAAATTCTACTATAGCACATTTTGCTCTAGTTTTTGAATGACAATCTCATTGACTCTCAACCAATTCAACGTAGTTTGCGGCAATCACAAAAACGAAGTTTCTGGAGCAGAACAATGACTTTCAAAGAAAGAACTACACAATTAAATAGGAAATAACACTTTCAAACCAGGAACAGAAAAATATTCATTATTTTACATTATTATTACTATTATTATTTAACAAATTTATTTTACAATTTACATGATGGAAAAGAAGGCATACACTGGAGTACAAGGGTCTGGAGAACACTCCCTATGAGGAGTGGCTTAAAGAACTGAGCATGTTTAGCCTGCAGAAGAGAAGGCTGAGAGGAGACATGATGAGGGCCATGTATAAATATGTTTACATGATGGGGAAAAGGCATACTCTGGAGTACAAGGGTCTGGAGAACAATCCCTATGAGGAGCGGCTTAAAGAGCTGGGCATGTTTAGCCTGAAGAAGAGAAGGCGGAGAGGAGACATGATGGCCATGTAGTAATATGTGAGAGGAAGTCGTAAGGAGGAGGGAGGAGGCTTCCTTTCTGCTTCCCTGGAGACTAGGACGCAATGGAACAATGGCTTCAAACTACAAGAAAGAAGATTCCACCTGAACATTAGGAAGAACTTCCTGACTGTGAGAGAGAGTTGTTCAGCAGTGGAACTCTCTGCCCCGGAGGGAGTGTGGTGGAGGCTCCTTCTTTGGAGGCTTTTAAGCAGAGGTTGGATGGCCATCTGTCGGGGGTGCTTTGAATGTGATTTTCCTGCTTCTTTGGCAGAATGGGGTTCTACTGGATGGCCCATGAGGTCTCTTCCAAGTCTAAGATTCTATGATACTCAGACAATTAGCAAATGATACCAAAATAGGATGGGTTTCTAAGACCTCAGGGGACAGCATCGGGATACAAAAGGACCATAATAGATCAGACACTAAGGCCCTTCCATACATAATATACTTTATGTATTTTCCGCTGTATCTCCCCGAGGGGACTCGGAGAGAATTACAGAGCACATATACGGCAAACATTCAATGCCGATTAAACAATTACCAAGGACAGGCAAAACGTAAACAGAGGTAAAAGCTTCTCCCATTTCCTGCATCTGGAGGTTGTGCTTGAGGCTGATGCTGGGGAAAATGGAAAGAAAAAGGAAGAGGGGCCAACCAAGGGTAAGGCGCATGGATGGTATCCTTGAAGTGACTGGACTGACCTTGAAGGAGCTGGGGGTGGCCACGGCTGACAGGAAGCTCTGGCCTGGGCTGGTCCAGGAGGGCAGACCAGCACCCTGAGTCGCCTTCGGGCTGAGAGGGGTGGTAAATAAGTGTAGTAAATAAATAAAATAGATAAGCAAACAAATAAACTAAATTATTAACTAATAACTAATAATTTAAATGAATTAATAATTAATTTAATTAATAAATAATAATAATAATAATAATAATAATAATAATAATAATAATTAATAAGAAGCTGTTAGCCCCAGCTTCTGCCAACCTAGCAGTTCAAAAACATGCAAATGTGAGTAGATCAATAGGTACCACACCGGCAGGAAGGGAACGGCACTCCAAGCAGTCATGCCAGCCACATGACCTTGGACGTGTCTGTGGACAATGCTGGTTCTTCAGCTTAGAAATAGAGATGAGCACCAGAATCCCAAAGTAGGACACAACTGGACTTAATGTCAGGGGAAAACCTTTTTTAAAAACCTTTATTATTATTTAGCAGAGGCTGGATGGCCATCTGTCGGGGGTACTTCGATTGTGCTTCTTGTGCATGGCAGGGGGTTGGACTAGATGGCCCATGTGGTCTCTTCCAATTCTATTATTATTATTATTATTATTATTATTATTATTATTATTATTTGAAACACAACAAGATTAACAAGGCTTGGGAAGGTTGCTTTGGGTGGGCTGCAACCCCCAGAATCACAGCTAACGAGGAGATATTATTATTATTATTATTATTATTATTATTTTATTATTATTACTTTTTGAAACACGACAAGATGAGTCCACAGCAGAAACTCGGCTGGCTGTTGTATTGGATCACACATTGGTCACTTCCCAAGTGTCTAGGACTGTGTGATGTATCAGCGAATAATGCGTGCAGATCCCAGTAAGGTGGCTTTCTGCAGCTGGCAAATGGTAATCTTGTCAGCGCCGATGTTATTGTTGTAGTTGTTATGACTGGATGGCCATCTGTAAGGGTACTTCGATTGTGCTTCTCCTGCATGGAGGGGGATTGGACTAGATGGGCCATGTGGTCTCTTCCAACTCTATTATTATTATTATTATTATTATTATTATTATTATTATTATATTATATGACTGTATGGGAGTTGGGCCCAACTAGGAACACAACTCTATTTGCATGCGAGGGACTGGAGCTGGATGACCCAATGTGTTTTCTTCCAATTTAGTATTATTATTATATTATTATTGATTATTAATTCTTATTAGTTTTATGAAAACCTGCTTCTGATGAATCTTGGATTGTGCCTTTCTGTTTGGCAGAAAGGGCTGGACTGGATGGGCCATCGCGGATGTGTCTCTTCTACAAATGAAGCTTATGATTAGTATGATTATTATTATTTTATTAGGGACTCCTTCCATTTAGTTAATGGAAATGCACATTGCTGTGAGCTGGAGCCCAAAAACGGGAGTATGTATGGTCTCTTTCCAATTATTAGTAGTAGTATTAGTATGTTTATTTATATTATTGATTTTGTATTGCCATCTGTTGGGGATGCTTTGATTGTGCTTCTCTTGCATGCCAGAAAGGGGCTGGAATGGATGACCCATGTGGTCTCTTCCAACTCTATTATTATTATTATTATTATTATTATTATTACCATTATTATCATTATTAAATATGACTAGATGGCCATCTGTTAGGGATGCTTTGATTGTGCTTCTCTTGCATGGCAGAAAGGAGCTGGGCTGGATGACCCATGTGGTCTCTTCCAACTCTATTATTATTATTATTATTATTATTATTATTATTATTATTATGACTGGATGGCCATCTGTAAGGGGTGCTTTGATTGTGCTTCTCTTGCATGGCAGAAAGGGGCTGGACTGGATGGCCCATGTGGTCTCTTCCAACTCTATTATTATTATTATTATTATTATTATTATTATTATTATTATTGGATGGCCATCTGTACGGAATGCTTTGATTGTGCTTCTCCTGCCTGGCAGAAAGGGGCTGGACTGGATGGCCCATGTGGTCTCTTCCAACTCTATTATTATTATTATTATTATTATTATTATTATTACCATTATTATCATTATTAAATATGACTAGATGGCCATCTGTTAGGGATTCTTTGATTGTGCTTCTCCTGAAAGGCATAAAGGGGCTGGACTGGATGGCCCATGTGGTCTCTTCCAACTCTATTATATTATTATTATTATTATTATTATTATTATTATTACTGGATGGCCATCTGTAGGGGATGCTTTCATTGTGCTTCTCCTGCATGGCAGAAAGGGGTTGGACTGGATGGCCCATGTGGTCTCTTCCAATTATTATTATTATTATTATTATTATTATTATTATTATTATGACTGGATGGCCATCTGTCGTGGATGCTTTCATTGTGCTTCTCCTGCATGGCGGGCGGTTGGACTAGATGGCCCATGTGGTCTCTTCCAACTTTATTATTATTATTATTATTATTATTATTATTATTATTATTATTATTATTATTAATTATGACTGAATGGCCATCTGTTGTGGATGCTTTTATTGTGCTTCTCCAAGATCGCCTGGCAGAAAGGGGCGGAATGATTGCCCATGTGTGTCTGCCTTCTCCTGAAAGGCATAAAGGGGCTGGACTGGATGACCCATGTGGTCTCTTCCAACTCTATTATTATTATTATTATTATTATTATTATTATTGGATGGCCATCTGTACGGAATGCTTTGATTGTGCTTCTCCTGCCTGGCAGAAAGGGGCTGGACTGGATGGCCCATGTGGTCTCTTCCAACTCTATTATTATTATTATTATTATTATTATTATTATTATTATTATTATTATTATGACTGGATGGCCATCTGTAAGGGGTGCTTTGATTGTGCTTCTCTTGCATGGCAGAAAGGGGCTGGACTGGATGGCCCATGTGGTCTCTTCCAACTCTATTATTATTATTATTATTATTATTATTATTATTATTATTATTATGACTGGATGGCCATCTGTAAGGGGTGCTTTGATTGTGCTTCTCTTGCATGGCAGAAAGGGGCTGGACTGGATGACCCATGTGGTCTCTTCCAACTCTATTATTATTATTATTATTATTATTATTATTATTATTATTATGACTGGATGGCCATCTGTAAGGGGTGCTTTGATTGTGCTTCTCTTGCATGGCAGAAAGGGGCTGGACTGGATGGCCCATGTGGTCTCTTCCAACTCTATTATTATTATTATTATTATTATTATTATTATTATTATTATCATTATTAAATATGACTAGATGGCCATCTGTTAGGGATTCTTTGATTGTGCTTCTCCTGAAAGGCATAAAGGGGCTGGACTGGATGACCCATGTGGTCTCTTCCAACTCTATTATTATTATTATTATTATTATTGTTGGTGTATATTATATGTATTATATTATATTATTTATTATGTATTATATTTGTTATTATTATTATTATTATTATTAATTACGACTGGATGGCCATCTGTAAGGGGTGCTTTGATTGTGCTTCTGCAAGGGGGCTGGACTGGATGGCCCATGCAGTGTCTCTTCCAACTCAACTCTTCTAGGACTCCAAGCCAGTTTTCCGTGGGAGGTGCAGTACCTCGGCGCGGCCACGCGATGTCGCTGCCGAGTGGGCGCTCTCCCGCCTCCGCTCCGGGTCAAGCTCCCCCGACCGAAGCAGAAGGAGCGGATCGAGAGAGCGGGTGCAGAGAGGAAGGAAGGGATCCAGTGTCTCTCCGGAGGATCTCTCTTGCAGAACAGCCCCAAGGCAGGACTATGTTGCAAGGGGAGGAGAGCAGAGCCCGGCCAAGGTGAGTGGGGGACGGAGGCTTCCTTGGGCAATCCGGATTGGCGCCGGATCGGGGCCCAAAGTGATCTCTCGGCGCTCCTTCCCACGCAGAAGGGTCCACTCGGGATCTTGCTTCTCTCTGGCACCGAGGGGACCTCTTCGGAGCCAGAAACTGGTGCTTCCACCTCCGGATTCTCTTTGCGTATCAAGTCGCAAAGGGTCTGGCTCCACACCGGAGCAGTTTGGCCCACGCGTGACGCCTCCACGCGCAGAAAAAAATCGGGAGGGGATGACATTTTTCCTCCCACCGAGATGACCTTTCAGGTGAGTGTCTCCTGACCTGGCAGGAGATCTCCACCAGGCCTTGAAATGACCATCCTTGTGCCAAGGTCCTTCACAGGCAAATCCTTCCTGAATCTTTCCTCCCACGAAGGACCAGTTTCCACAATTGGCAGAAGTTTCTCCCTGTCTTCTTCTGATTTCCCTTATCTTTGAGGAGGGGTCCCATCCAGGCATTTTCCACTGTGGAATTAGATGCAGGCGAAACGTCAGGAGAGAATGCTTCTCAAACTTGGCCAGACAGGCCAGAAAACTCACAACCCAACTTCAGCCTGCCTTAAATGCAGGCAAATCGTCAGAGGAGAATGCTTCTGGAACTTGGCCAGACAGGCCAACTTCAGCCTGCCACAGATATGGGTGAAATGTCAGGAGAGAATGCTTCTTGAACTTGGCCTGACAGGCTGGAAAACTCACAACAACCCAACTTCAGCCTGCCTTAGATGCAGGCAAAACATCAGGAGAGAATGCTTCTCGAACTTGGCCAGACAGG
>NW_026847771.1:105074664-105077132 GCF_025583915.1 Anolis sagrei ordinatus | reverse complement strand
CATTGCACCACCGGCGGTTCCTTGTTTTAAAATGAAGGAATTTTGATCTGAGCTTTTTAAAAGGAATTTGTAATTATTTTAAAATTGAGAAAAAAACTCCTCGCAGCTTCTTTCAATTTTTTCTTAGTGTTAATGTGGAAGTTTATAAATACCTATCTATCTATCTATCTTCGTATCTATCTATCTTCGTATCTGTATGTAGCTATATATTTATCTATCTGCTATCGGTCTGTCTATATGTCCTATATACATATCTACTATAGTCTATAACATAAATTCATCACTACTGCCTAAAATCTGTATATTTGGCTATATATCACCTATTATACTATCTATATATCTATCTATCTGTATATATATCTATATCTATAGTATACGAGTATAATCTATCTATACATCTTCTATATCTCTATATTTGTGTCTTTTAATGCATATACTATACACTCTGACTTGCATTCTTGAATGTCCACCAAAGCTTTATCAATAGAGCCTGATTTCTGTCAAAGTGTATTGACACTAGGGCTGGGCGGTTTCGTTTCGTTATTTCGTAATTCGTTAATAATTCGTTAATTTTTTCAATTACAAAACGATAACGAACCATTCTGGAGCAATTATTAAAAAAAAGAATTTTCAAAAACGTTTTGTAAATGCTTCGTATTTCGATATTGTATTCGTTTCGTTATTGTTTTGAGGTCGTTTCGTTATTATTTCCGCATGTCTGGGGCAAGTTTTTTGTTTAATTAGTGAAAAAAAATTATAATATCACACCAACAGTCAACAACAGAGGGAGAGGGAAGCTTCAGAAGGTTTTGGTGGTTTTTTAGCGTATTTCGCGGTCGCGTCCGCCATTAACGAATCGATTCGTTATTGTTTCGGAAATCGATTCGTTAATTTTTTACCATTTACGAAATTTCGTAAATATCGAACTTTTTAAAAGGAAAATTTTGTAATTATTTTAAATATATCGAAACAAAAAAACCCCCCAAATACAAATCGATTTTAGAAACAAATTTTTCCGTTGTTACCCAGGCCTACTATCTATCTATCTAGCATCTCTCTCTATCTGTCTGTCTATCTATCATCTAGTTGTCTATGTATTTATGTCTATCATCTAGATAGATAATAGAATGAATGCAGTTTGACACCACTTTGATGATGATGGTGATTGCAGCTTTACTTGTTGTGGCTCAGTGCCCTGAAATCCTGGAAGTTGTAGCTTGCTAAGAGATTACACTCTTAGTAGGGAAGACTCAAGAACTTGTGAAACTACAACTCCCATCATCCCACTGTAGATTGAATGTGGCTTGATATCACTATAATAATAATAATAATAATAATAATAATGTATTATTATTATTATTATTATTATTATTATTATTATTATTATTATTATTATTGACATCTGATTCCACGTTTAATGGCCACAGCTGCCTCCTACGGAATCCTGGGATATGTAGTTTGATGATGCACAAGAATTCTATTACTCTAAAGACCATTCCTGAACTGCAAATCCCAGGAATCTCTAGCATGAAGCCATGGAAGTCAAAGCTCTATAACGCAATAACAACAACAACAACAACAACAACAACAACTCATAACCTCTTCCTGACCTTTTTTGGGGAGCATCCTTAGCAATGCCACCCAACCTGCCCTGCACCCCTAAGCTAATGTACTTCCCTGAGATGTATTGGAAGACACAGTCCTAGCCCAAGTGTCTCTTCTTGTGCCTCAGGCAACAGAATGTCTTGGGACGGCTGCAAATACCAGTTTGACTTTTGCACAGTCAGCGTCCTTATGATTCTTCCGTCCAACATAATATATATAATTGAAAAGCATAGGATTATGGTACAGGGCAGTAATAATTGCCTGTGGTAGTAAAAATGTGGCACACTGGTTTGCATACTGAATTATAGTTTTGGAGAACAGAATTTGAATCCCTGCTTGGACACGGAAAGCGACGAGGCGCTGCTCAGGAAGCCACACTCTCAGCCTCAGGTGAAGGTGAGCTCAAACAGCATCGATTCCTGTCCTTAAAGAGCCAATTCCCCTGAGAGTGTAAGAGAGGGAAATGGTGACAAGAGCACAGGAGATGTTTTCACACCCAACAGAAGTGCAGCCAAAAAACAGACTAAGCAAGTTGAGGCTTGTCTGGTTGCCCTTAGTGATTATGGCTTTGGATAGTGATAATATCTATCTATTATGTCTATCTGTCTATTATATCTACCTATTATATCCATCCATCTATCTGTTTATCTAACTATTATGTCTATCTATCTATCTATCTATCTATCTATCTATCTATCTATCTATCTATCTATCTATCTATCTATTATAGCTATCTATATGTCTATCTATATGTCTGTCTGTCTATCTATCTATCTATCTATTATGTCTATCTATCTGTCTGTCTATTTATCATCTATCATCTATCTATCTATTATATCTACCTATATCTGTCTATCATCTAT
>NW_026847771.1:104997164-105072164 GCF_025583915.1 Anolis sagrei ordinatus | reverse complement strand
ATATCTATCTATCTATCTATCTATCTATCTATCTATCTATCTATCTATCTATCTATCTAGTACCTATCATGACTATCACTATTTATCTATTTATCATTCAGATGTTATTGGACAAAGAGTGCGTCTACATTGTAGAATTAAGGCAGTTTTGCACCACACCATGGTTCAGTGCTATGGTATCCTGGGATTTATAGTTTGCAAGGCACCAGCGTGTTTGGCAATCTATCTTTCATGTCTATCATTATCTATCTATTTATCATTCAGATGTTATTGGACAAAGAGTGCATCTACATTGTAGAATTAATGCAGTTTGGCACCATACCATGGTTCAATGCTATGTAATCCTGGGATTTATAGTTTGCAAGGCACCAGCGTTGTTTGGCAATCTATCTTTCATGTCTATCATTATCTATCTATTTATCATTCAGATGTTATTGGAGAAAGAGTGCATCTACATTGTAGAATTAAGGCACACCATGGTTCAATGCGATATAATCCTGGGATTTATAGTTTGCAAGGCACCTTCCCTATTTGGCAATCTATCTTTCATGTCTATTATGATCTATCTATTTATCATTCAGATGTTATTGGACAAAGAGTGCGTCTACATTGTAGAATTAAGGCAGTTTGACACCACACCATGGCTCAATGCTATGTAATCCTGGGATTTATAGTTTGCAAGGCACCAGCGTTGTTTGGCAATCTATCTTTCATGTCTATCATTATCTATCTATTTATCATTCAGATGTTATTGGACAAAGAGTGCATCTACATTGTAGAATTAATGCAGTTTGGCACCATTCCATGGTTCAAGTGCTATGGTATCCTGGGATTTATAGTTTGCAAGGCACCAGCGTGTTTGGCAATCTATCTTTCATGTCTATCATTATCTATCTATTTATCATTCAGATGTTATTGGACAAAGAGTGCATGCATTGTAGAATTAATGCAGTTTGGCACCATACCATGGTTCAATGCTATGGTATCCTGGGATTTATAGTTTGCAAGGCGCCTTCCATGTTTGGCAATCTGTCTTTCATGTCTATAATTATCTATCTATTTATCATTCAGATATTATTGGACAAAGAGTGCATCTACACTGTGGAATTAATGCACACCATGGTTCGATGCGATACAATTCTGGGATTTATAGTTTGCAAGGCACCTTCCCTACGTGGCAATCTATATTTCATGTCTGTCATTATCTATCTATTTATCATTCAGATGTTATTGGACAAAGAGTGAGTCTACTTTGTAGAATTAAGGCAGTTTGACACCACACCATGGTTCAATGCTATGGTATCCTGGGATTTATAGTTTGCAAGGCACCCTCACTTTTTGGCAATTTATCTTTCATGTCTATCGTTATCTATCTAGTTATGATTCAGATGTTATTGGACAAAGAGTGCATCTACACTGTAGAATTAATTCAGTTTGGCACCACACCATGGTTCAATGCTATGAAATCCTAGGATTTATAGTTTGCAAGACACCAGCACTGTTTGGCAATCTATCTTTCATGTCTATCATTATCTATGTATTTATCATTCAGATGTTATTGGACAAGGAGTGCATCTATACTGTGGAATTAATGCAGTTTGGTAACATACCATGGTTCAATGCTGTGTAATCCTGGGATTTATAGTTTGCAAGGCACCAGCAGTGTTTGGCAATCTATCTATCTTTCATGTCTATCATTATCTATCTATTTATCATTCAGATGTTATTGGACAAAGAGTGCGTCTACATTGTAGAATTAAGGCAGTTTGACACCACACCATGGTTCAGTGCTATGGTATCCTGGGATTTATAGTTTGCAAGGCACCCTCACTTTTTGGCAATCCATCTTTCATGTTTATCGTTATCTATCTATTTATCATTCAGACGTTATTGGACAAAGAGTGCATCTACATTGTAGAATTAATGCAGTTTGACACTACACCATGGTTCAGTGCTATGTAATGCTGGGATTTATAGTTTGCAAGGCACCAGCACTGTTTGACAGAGAAGGCTGAAGAAAAGAGGTTGGTAAACCAATTGTGTGTCTATACTGCAGAATTAATGCAGTTTGGCATCACTTGAACTGTAACAGGTCAATGCTATGGAATCTTGGGACTTATAGTTTGCAAGGCACCAGCACTGTTTGGCATTGAAGGCTGAAGAAAAGAGATTGGTAAACCAATAGTGTATCTATATTGCAGAATTAATGCGGTTTGGCATCACTTGAACTGCCACAGTTCAGTGCTATGGAATCCTGGGATTTATAGTTTTCAAGGCACCAGCACTGTTTGACAAAGAAGGCTGAAGAAAAGAGGTTGGTGTCGATACTGCAGAATTAATGCAGTTTGGCATCACTTGAACTGCCATGGTTCAATGCTATGGAATCCTGGGATTTATAGTTTGCAAGGCACCAGCACTCTTTGACAAAGAAGACTGAAGAAAAGAGGTTGGTGTCTATACTACAGAATTAATGCAGTTTGGCATCACTTGAACTGCCACGGTTCAATGCTATGGAATCCTGGAATTTATAGTTTGCAAGGCACCAGCACTGTTTGACAAAGAAGGCTGAAAAAAAGAGGTTGGTGTCTATACTGCAGAATTAATGCAGTTTGGCATCACTTGAGCTGCCACGGTTCAATGCTATGGAATCCTGGGATTTATAGTTTGCAAGGCACCAGCAGTGTTTGGCAGGGAAGGCTGAAGAAAAGGGGTTGGTAAACCAACTGTGCGTCTATATTGCAGAATTAATGCAGTTTGGCATTAATTCTGCCATGTTTCAATGTTTTGGAATCCTGGGAGTTGTAGTTTTACAAAGTATTTTGCCTTCTCTGCCCAAAAGTGTTGGTGCATCACCAAGCTATGAGTCCCAGGGCTTTGTAATGTCCATGGCAATTGAAATGGTGTAAAACTGCATTAATTCTACAGTGTGGATGCAGCCCAGGTCTCCTTCCAATATTCAGAGTATCAGAGGCTGAACTGGTTATTGATGATTCCTCTTCTAATGTCCTAGTCATTGCATTAACTCCTCGTTTAATGCGTTCGGCGCCTAGTGCTCGGCTGGCAGTTAAACAGGAGCCACCCGTGGAAATGAGCCCAAGACATTTCCATTGCGAAAAGCGGCCCGTGAATTACAACATGCATCGCTTGGCTTTCCATTTGTGCCACACAACGCTCCAAATTGTGCCAGTCGGCAGGGAGGCTAATCAACGTTGGTCTCGCTGCAGCGCAGGCCTTCCCATCCTGTAATTTGCCACGTGTTTTCCAGTCGACATGACTGGGATGGCAACGGAGAGAGAGAGCAAAGAAGGAAAGCCTGCAATGGGTCATTGTGCATCTAAAATGTCAGTCTTTGTTGGGCGAAGATCGAGGCCGACACAGTGAATACATCCCACTATAGAATTTTTAATTGTACAAAATGCATAAGGTTGTGGTGGAACTACAACTCACATCATTCCAGGTTAACCCTGAAAAACTCCATCAGTACTTAAACCAGTGGTTCTGAACCTTCCTAATGCCGGGATCCCTTAATACAGTTCCTCATGTTGTGGTGACCCCCAACCATAAAATTATTTTTGTTCCTACACCATAACTGTAATTTTGCAACTGTTATGAATTGTAATGTAAATATCTGATATGCAGGATGTATTTTCATTCACTGGACAAATTCCCAATACACCCAAATTTGAATACTAGTGGGGTTGGGTGAGGGGTTGATTTTGTTAATTGGGAGTTGTAGTTGCTGGGATTTATAGTTCACCTACAATCAAAGAGCATTCTGAACTCCACCTATGAGGGAATTGAATCAAACTTGGCACACACAACTCCAAGACCAAAAGAAAATACTAGAAAGGTTTGGTGGGCATTGACCTTGAGCTTGGAAGTTGTAGTTCACCTACATCCAGAGAGTACAGTGGAGTCAAACAATGATGGATCTGGACCAAACTTGGGAGTTGTAGTTGCTGGGATTTATAGTTCACCTACAATCAAAGAGCATTCTGAACTCCACCTATGAGGGACTTGAATCAAACTTGGCACACACAACTCCAAGACCAAAAGAAAATACTAGAAAGGTTTGGTGGGCATTGACCTTGAGCTTGGAAGTTGTAGTTCACCTACATCCAGAGAGTACAGTGGAGTCAAACAATGATGGATCTGGACCAAACTTGGGAGTTGTAGTTGCTGGGATTTATAGTTCAACTACAATCAAAGAGCATTCTGAACTCCACCTATGAGGGAATTGAATAAAACTTGACACACAGAACTCCCAAGACCAAAAGAAAATACTAGAAAGGTTTGGTGGGCATTGACCTTGAGCTTGGAAGTTGTAGTTCACCTACATCCAGAGAGTACAGTGGAGTCAAACAATGATGGATCTGGACCAAACTTGGGAGTTGTAGTTGCTGGGATTTATAGTTCAACTACAATCAAAGAGCATTCTGAACTCCACCTATGAGGGAATTGAATAAAACTTGACACACAGAACTCCCAAGACCAAAAGAAAATACTAGAAAGGTTTGGTGGGCATTGACCTTGAGCTTGGAAGTTGTAGTTCACCTACATCCAGAGAGTACAGTGGAGTCAAACAATGATGGATCTGGACCAAACTTGGGAGTTGTAGTTGCTGGGATTTATAGTTCACCTACAATCAAAGAGCATTCTGAACTCCACCTATGAGGGACTTGAATCAAACTTGGCACACACAACTCCAAGACCAAAAGAAAATACTAGAAAGGTTTGGTGGGCATTGACCTTGAGCTTGGAAGTTGTAGTTCACCTACATCCAGAGAGTACAGTGGAGTCAAACAATGATGGATCTGGACCAAACTTGGGAGTTGTAGTTGCTGGGATTTATAGTTCAACTACAATCAAAGAGCATTCTGAACTCCACCTATGAGGGAATTGAATCAAACTTGACACACAGAACTCCCAAGACCAAAAGAAAATACTAGAAAGGTTTGGTGGGCATTGACCTTGAGCTTGGAAGTTGTAGTTCACCTACATCCAGAGAGTACAGTGGAGTCAAACAATGATGGATCTGGACCAAACTTGGGAGTTGTAGTTGCTGGGATTTATAGTTCAACTACAATCAAAGAGCATTCTGAACTCCACCTATGAGGGAATTGAATAAAACTTGACACACAGAACTCCCAAGACCAAAAGAAAATACTAGAAAGGTTTGGTGGGCATTGACCTTGAGCTTGGAAGTTGTAGTTCACCTACATCCAGAGAGTACAGTGGAGTCAAACAATGATGGATCTGGACCAAACTTGGGAGTTGTAGTTGCTGGGATTTATAGTTCACCTACAATCAAAGAGCATTCTGAACTCCACCTATGAGGGACTTGAATCAAACTTGGCACACACAACTCCAAGACCAAAAGAAAATACTAGAAAGGTTTGGTGGGCATTGACCTTGAGCTTGGAAGTTGTAGTTCACCTACATCCAGAGAGTACAGTGGAGTCAAACAATGATGGATCTGGACCAAACTTGGGAGTTGTAGTTGCTGGGATTTATAGTTCAACTACAATCAAAGAGCATTCTGAACTCCACCTATGAGGGAATTGAATCAAACTTGACACACAGAACTCCCAAGACCAAAAGAAAATACTAGAAAGGTTTGGTGGGCATTGACCTTGAGCTTGGAAGTTGTAGTTCACCTACATCCAGAGAGTACAGTGGAGTCAAACAATGATGGATCTGGACCAAACTTGGGAGTTGTAGTTGCTGGGATTTATAGTTCAACTACAATCAAAGAGCATTCTGAACTCCACCTATGAGGGAATTGAATAAAACTTGACACACAGAACTCCCAAGACCAAAAGAAAATACTAGAAAGGTTTGGTGGGCATTGACCTTGAGCTTGGAAGTTGTAGTTCACCTACATCCAGAGAGTACAGTGGAGTCAAACAATGATGGATCTGGACCAAACTTGGGAGTTGTAGTTGCTGGGATTTATAGTTCACCTACAATCAAAGAGCATTCTGAACTCCACCTATGAGGGACTTGAATCAAACTTGGCACACACAACTCCAAGACCAAAAGAAAATACTAGAAAGGTTTGGTGGGCATTGACCTTGAGCTTGGAAGTTGTAGTTCACCTACATCCAGAGAGTACAGTGGAGTCAAACAATGATGGATCTGGACCAAACTTGGGAGTTGTAGTTGCTGGGATTTATAGTTCAACTACAATCAAAGAGCATTCTGAACTCCACCTATGAGGGAATTGAATAAAACTTGACACACAGAACTCCCAAGACCAAAAGAAAATACTAGAAAGGTTTGGTGGGCATTGACCTTGAGCTTGGAAGTTGTAGTTCACCTACATCCAGAGAGTACAGTGGAGTCAAACAATGATGGATCTGGACCAAACTTGGGAGTTGTAGTTGCTGGGATTTATAGTTCAACTACAATCAAAGAGCATTCTGAACTCCACCTATGAGGGAATTGAATAAAACTTGACACACAGAACTCCCAAGACCAAAAGAAAATACTAGAAAGGTTTGGTGGGCATTGACCTTGAGCTTGGAAGTTGTAGTTCACCTACATCCAGAGAGTACAGTGGAGTCAAACAATGATGGATCTGGACCAAACTTGGGAGTTGTAGTTGCTGGGATTTATAGTTCAACTACAATGAAAGAGCATTCTGAACCCCACCAACGATAGAATTGGGCCAAACTTCCCACACAGAACCTCCATGACCAACAGAAAATACTGTGTTTTCTTGTGGTCTTTGGTGACCCCTCTGACACCCCCTCGCGACCCCTCCCAGGGGTCCCGACCCCCAGGTTGAGAAACACTGACTTAAACTTTGTTATGTTTGGCAAGTTTGCTGTAGAATGTTTCTCAACCTGCGGGTCCCCAGATGTTTTGACTTTCCACTCCCAGAAATCCTAACAGCCGGGATTTCTGGGAATTGTAGACCAAAACACGTGGGGACCCACAGGTTGAGAACCACTGGTCTCGATGCATCATTGGTGGGGTTCAGTGTGCCTGCAGGGTAAACTACAGCTCCTGTTCCATCTCCCAGGAGCCTGATTTGCCTTACTTTACAGTTGCTTGAGGTTGCTCCCTCTTGCATTTTCTCCCAGGGCTGCTGCAACTTTGCAAGAGCCCTAAAGGTAAATAGTATCAGAGTCTGCAAAGCCAGTCTGCAGGCCTCCTTCGCAGCTATTGGTTCAGAAAGGTATCTTTTTGGGTCTAGGGACCGCCTTTTCTCCCAGGGAAGAGATCTCCATTTTGGAATCTCCCCTGCCTTTTCAGTTTAGAGGAAATACTTCAGACATGCTGATGGTTAGGCAGGTAGCTCTGGAAAACCATTGCAAAAACTATACATTATACATTAAGTTAATATACATTATATATTGAGCGTTAAGCTATACATTATATATTCTGTATTGTATATTAAGCTATATTAAGTTAATATAGATAGTATATTGTGTATTGAGCTATATAGAGAAATTATAGATAGATTAATAGAAAAGCTATTGAGAAAGTATTGAGTTAGATAGATAGTATTGAGCATTTGCCTCCAAAGCTAACTTTGAGTGATAGATAGGGGAAAAAACCTGCTTTTTTCTGACCATAGGAGCTCAGGGTTAGGGTAAGGGATTCCAGAATTCCTTTTACTTTTTGGAGGAAGGGAAAACTCATCTCTATGCTTTACCAGTTGTTTGTAACTTTGATGAACTGTGCCAAGTCTACAAGTACTTTGTATAAATAAATATCCTTTTTGATGTTTAAAACCAGTAATAGCCTCAGTTGCTGAATATCTGAAGCTTCTCAAGAAAGACACCTGCAGTTCTCTCAGACATAGAGAGAAGCACATCACAGTTTTATTTTTTTATACCGTCTGGGTGGACAGCACAGCTCCCACTATGGTGGGTCAGTCCATTCAAACCTCTCCAGTAGGTTGAGTTAGTCATGGGGGTTCTGTGTGCCAAGTTTGGTCCAGGTCCATCATGGGTGGAGTTTAGAGTTCTCTTAGACTGCAGGTGAACTATACATCCCAGGACTTACAACTCCTATAAATCATGGTGAATTCTCCCCAAACCTCCCTTGTGTGTTCAGTTGCTGATCAGTTCCTCTGTTTGCTGTGTGCCATAGAAAAGGATAGGAAAGGGTTAAGGGAGAGGCAGTGAGCGGGGTCATGCAAATTCCACACCAATGGAGAGAGTAAGAAACACTGGGATGCCTGTGGTGGAGGAAAAACAGAAAATCCAGGATGAAATGTTCCCTGTATGAAAGCCTCCACTTGGGTGGTGGGCGGTATGGTGTTGGTGGAGGACATTGGCAGGACTCTTGGACATGTTCATGGCGCTCGCTGTATATTTATTTATTGTGTCAGGAGCGAATCAAACAGTTGTATTGCATTAAAAGAAAAGAAAAAAACAACAAAGTTTGCAAACTTGGCATTCTATTGAATGTCCTTTGACTTGGAGTGCCTCTAGTGTTGCTCCATGGTGCATGTGGAAGGGCTCAGGTTGCATTGTAATAGGTGGTCTGTAGTTTGCTCTTCTCCAGAGTCGAATGTTGTGGATTCCACTTTGTGGCCCCCATTTCTTAAGGTTGACTCTGCATCTCATGGTGCCAGAGCACAGTCCTATTCAGAGCCTTCCATGTCTGTGTTCCCAGGAGGTATCAGCCATGGATTGAGGTTCTGGGTTTGTGCCTGCCACTTTTGGACTCTTGCTTGCTGAGGTGTTCCTGCAAGTGTCTCTGTAGATCTTAGAAAACTATTTCTTGATTTAAGGCATTGGCGTGCTGACTGATATCCAAACAGGGGATAAGCCGGAGATGTCACAGCCTTGGTCCTTTCACTATTGGTTGCTACTCCCTGGTGGATGTTAGGCGGTGTGATACTGGCTAAGCAGTGTAATTTCTCCAGTGGTGTAGCGCGCAGACACCCCGTGATAATGCGGCATGTCTCATTAAGAGCCACATCCACTGTTTTAGCGTGGTGAGATGTGTTCCACACTGGGCATGCATACTCATGCATACTCAGCAGCAGAGTAGCACAGCGCAAGGGCAGATGTCTTCACTGTATCTGGTTGTGATCCCCAGGTTGTGCCAGTCAGCTTCCGTATGATATTGTTTTTAGCGCCACAATCAGATAGAACTTGCAATGTTATTGATGTCTCCTGAGTAGAGGGAGTTATTGCTGTTTGAGGAGGCAGGAGCTTGTCTGTGTAAGTGAAAATCCCAGCCAAACACAAAAATATTTTTATTATGTGTATTGATGATGATGATGATGATTAGGTAAAGGTAAAGGTTTTCCCCTGACATTAAGTCCAGTCATATCTGATTCTGGGGTGTGGTGCTCATCTCCATTTCTAAGCCAAGAGCCGGCATTGTCCGTAGACACCTCCAAGGTCATGTGGCCAGCATGACTGCATGGAGCCCCGTTACCCTCCCGCCGGAGTGGTACCTATTCTACTCACATTTGCATGCTTTCAAACTGCTAGGTTGGCAGAATCTGGGGCTGGCAGCGGAAGCTTACGCTGCTCCCTGGATTCGAACTTGCGACCTTTCGGTCAACAAGTTTAGCAGCTCAGTGATTATTATTATTATTATTATTATTATTAAAGTGTTGTCAGACTGCAGTCATTTGACAGTATAGACTGCTTCACCCTTGGTTTCCAGCAAAGGAAATAAGCTGAGGATAAAGGGAGCCAAAGGCAATGGGGACCATTCTGAAGCAGCTGGAAAAGTAAGAGAGCAACAGATTGGATGGGCCTTTCCTTGCTGGGTGAATGCAAATGGTTTAAAGCAAAGCGTCCCTTCAGATTCACAAATTTTCCCCTTGCGCTCATTTCCTTTGCTGCTTTTGGAATGATAATCTCTTCCACATTGCCGTATTGGAACGCCTGCACGGCCTTCCTTCCCTCCCTCCCTCCGCTCCTCTGTCTGGTTGCTTCAGGGTTACTATTAAAAACAGACTTAACTAATACTATACCATACCGTAAACTCTGTATGGACTTGATAGTCATATTGAAAAACAGCCCTTAAACACAGATTAAGGTGGATTTTATTTAGAATACAGTTATAATGCATAAAAAATCCACAAACAAACTTAAAAACTTGGCATTGTGCTAAATTTCCTTTGTCCAGAAGCCGGCCACTTGGAGTACCTCTGGTGTTGCTATGAAAAGGTCCTCCATTGTGCATGTGGCAGGGCTCAGGTTGCATTGCAGCAGGTGGTCAGTGGTTTGCTCTTCTCCACACTCGCATGTCGAGGATTCCACTTTGTGGCCCCATTTCTGAAGGTTGGCTCTGCATCTCGTGGTGCCAGAGCACAGTCTGTTCAGCGCCCAGTTTTCTGTGTCCCCAGGGAGTCTCTCATCTGGTCTCAGCCACTTATTGAGGTTCTGGGTTTTCGCTTGCCACTTTTGGACTCTTGCTTGCTGAGGTGTTGCAAGTTTTCCTCGTATTAGGCAGTAAGACCACCTAAAGTTTTGGAGAGCTTCTGTTCCACCAGATTGTGGCGCAGCTGGCTGACTGTCAACTGCATTATAAGATCACTCTGACCAAAAGGCCATGAGTTCGAAGCCAGCCTGGGTTGGAGTGGGCTTCCAACCAATTGTGTAGCCTGTTGTCGACCTTTGCAACCCGAAAGACAGTTGCATCTGTCAAGTAGGAAAATTAGGTACCACCTTTGTGTGGGGAGGCTAAATTAACTAATTTATGAGGCCATAAAAAGACTCCAGCAAAAGCATGCGGGGAATGCGGAAGTACTTCATCAGTGTCGCAGATGGACGATGAAAGTGACAGCTCCCCTGGCGGCCAGAAAAAGTTAAATAGCCTCTGTGTATGTCTGTATATGTTTGTATGTCAAAAATTGGCATTGAATGTTTGCCATATATGTGTACACTGTAATCCGCCCTGAGTCCCCTGCGGGGTGAGAAGGGCGGAATATAAAAGCTGTAAATAATAATAATAATAATAATAATAATAATAATAATAATAATAATAAATTAATAATAATAACTCGACAAAGCGGTGATGGCATGATCATCAGCATAGATGAAACTCTCTTTCCCTTCTGGCAGTGATTGATCATTTGTGTACATATTAAACACTGATGGAGCAAGCACGTTCCCCTGAGGCAGGCCATGATGATGATGATGATGATGATGTCAGAACACAGACACCTTAAAGGGCCAGACTCAGAATTAGTTCCAAAAAATAGATTGTATTACATTTCTAACAGAACAAAGCAAACAAACAGACAAAATACAAAATTTGTGAGTTTGGTAGTTGATAAATGTCCTTTGACCAGTATCTGGCCACTTGGAGTGCCTCTGGTGTTGCTGCAAGAAGGTCCTCCCTTGTGCATGTGGCAGGGCTCAGGTTGCATTGCAGCAGGTGGTCAGTGGTTTGCTCTTCTCCACACTCGCATGTCGTGGATTCCACTTTGTGGCCCCATTTCTTGAGGTTGGCTCTGCATCTCGTGGTGCCAGAGCGCAGTCTGTTCAGCGCCTTCCAAGTCGCCCAGTCTTCTGTGTGCCCAGGGGGAGTCTCTCATTTGGTATCAGCCATTGATTGAGGTTCTGGGTTTGAGCCTGCCACTTTTGGATTCTCGCTTGCTGGGGTGTTCCAGCAAGTGTCTCTGTAGATCTTAGAAAACTATTTCTTGATTTAAGTTGTTGACGTGCTGGCTGATACCCAAACAGGGGATGAGCTGGAGATGTCACTGCCTTGGTCCTTTCACTATTGGCTGCTACTTCCCGGGATGTCAGGTGGTGCAATACTGGCTAAACAGTGTATTTCTCCAGTGGTGTAGGGCTCAGACTCCTGTGATCATGCAGCATGTCTCATTAAGAGCCACATCCACTGTTTTAGCTGGTGAGATGTGTTCCACACTGGGCATGGCATACTCAGCAGCAGAGTAGCCAGCGCAAGGGCAGATGTCTTCACTGTGTCTGGTTGTGATCCCCAGGTTGTGCCAGTCAGCTTTCATATGATATTCTTTCTAGCACCCACTTTTTGCTTGATACTCAAGCAGTGCTTCTTATACGTCAGAGCACAATCCAGGGTAACTCTCAGGTATTTTGATGCTCTACAATGCTCCAGTGGGATTCCTTCCCACGTCAACCTCAGAGCTCGAGATGCTTGTCTATTCTTAAGGTGGAAAGCACACGTCTGCATTTTAAATGGATTAGGAATCAGCTGCAATATGCAGTAAGGGAACCTAAAGCTTTGGAGAGTTTCTGTTCAACCATTTCAAAGCTTTCTGTTTGGGCGGTGATGACACGATCGTCAGCATAGATGAAACTCTCTGTCCCTTCTGTTCCTGCGATGACCTGTTGTTGAGGTGGAAGGACAACTCTGACAGAGCAAAACGGGAAGAATTGTATTGAGAAGTGGCCAAAAACCAGGTAGAAAGGGGTACAGAACACTCTCAAAATCAATGCAAATAGTGCACCATTCAACTATTTCAAAGCTCCCTGTTTGAGCGGTGATGGTGCAATCGTCAGCATAGATGAAACGTCTTCAACATTGGCGGATAAAGTGAAACTTAATGTATACATGTACTATATTTTTTTTATTTAAAGTATTATTTCTTAGAATTTTTTTGCTGGTTGCCTGAGAGTTTTGGTTAACTGAGAGTCTACTGTACTGTATATTATGACCAGCTCTCTTCAGGTGGAAAAAAATAATGTTGCTTCAAGGGCAGTCACATTTATTTAAATATATGTTCTCTTTATATTCTGGCAGCGATTCCAATAAAATAATGTCCACTGAATATTTTGAGTACTTTTGAATCTAATATTTAGATCTGCTTCTACTTTTTTTCTGGAGGAGCCAGATCACTAACACACACACATATAGGACGTGCGTATGAATGATTAAAACCAATTCAAAGCCAGCCAGAAGCTATATATAGAAAGCCTGTGTGCCTGTATTGAATTTGGTGCCATTAAGAATGAATCTACTGCAGTGGAAATATTACAACTTAGGATCCATAAGTCATCAGGCAAGCACTTGGGTTCTTCTTCTAGTTCTTCTTCCTCCTCCTCCTCTTCCTCTTCCTCTGTCTCTTCTTCCTCCTACTCCTGCTCTTCCTCTTCTTTTCCCTTCTTCGTTTTTCTTCCTCCTTCTCATCTCCTCCTCTTCCCCTTCTTTCTCCTACTCCTTCTCTTCTTCCTCTTTTTCTTCTTCTTCTTCCTCCTCCTTTTCCACTTCCACTTCCCCTTTTCCTCTACTTCTTCCTCTTTTTCTTCTCCTTCCCCCTCTTCCTCTTCTCCTTCTTCCTCCTCCTCATCCTCTTCTTTCTCCTCCTCTTCTTCTCCTCTTCTCCCCTTTCCCCTCTTTCTCTTCTTTTCCTCCTCTTCCTCTTCCCCTTCTTCTTTTTCCTCCTCCTCCTCCTCCTCTTCTTTCTCCTCCTCCTCCTCCCCTTCCTCTTTTTCTTCTTCTTCTCCTTTTCCACTTCCCCCTTTTCCTCTTCTTTCTCTTTTTCTTCTCTTTCCTCCTCTTCCTCTTCCCCTTTCTTCTTCTTCTTCCTCTTCCCCTTCCTCTTCCTCCTCTTCCTCTTCTTTCTCCTCCTCCTCTTCTCCTTCTTCATCCTCTTCCCATAATTCCCTCTCTTCCTCTTCCTTTTCCTCCTCTTCCTCTTCCCTTTCTTCTTTTTCCACCTCCTCCTCTTCTTCTTTCTCCACTTCCTCTTTTTCCACTTCCCCCTTTTCCTCTTCTTCTTTCTCTTTTTCTTCTCTTTCCTCCTCTTCCTCTTTCTTCTTCTTCTTCCTCTTCCACTTCTTCTTCCTCTTCTTCCTCCTCTTTCTCCTCCCCTTCTTCTTCTTCTTCTTCTTCTTCTTCTTCTTCTTCTTCTTCTTCTTCTTCTTCTTCCCTTCTCGTTCTGTATCACCACTTCCTTTTAAGACCTGCTTCAGTGAGTTAAATGAATGAATTGGTGATGGCTCTCTTCTCTCCTGCAATATTACAGCCCATTGAATATTTTAATCTTTGAGTTCTTTTTCTCCTCCTCCTCTTCCTCTCCTCCTCCCTCCTCCTCCTCCTCCTCCTCTCTTCTTTCTCCTATTCAGATTCTTCTTCTTCTTCCTTTTCTTTCTCTTACTCTTCTTCCTCCTCTTCCTTCTTCCTCCCCCTCTTCCTCTTCTTTTTCCTCCTCCACTTCCTCCTTCTCCCTTCTTCTTCTTCTCCTTCTTCTCCTTTCTCCTCCTCCTCCTCCTCTCTTCCTCTTCTTTCCCTTCTTCCCTGTCTTCTTCTTTCTCTTCTCTGTCTTCTCTTCTTCTTCTTTTTAGGTTAGAAGGTGACCTTGTCGCTGAGACTTCAGGGATCTGTGTTTGGAGCTTTTCCAACGCCGAGGTCTGAAAGCTCTTTCTAATAGCATTAGAACCGGAGGGGGGTCTCTCCCCTGATGGTGTGACGCAGAAGAAGAAGAAGAAGAGGCGCCTTTCTAGCAGCGGAGAGAGTGGCTCTGGAGATGCCCCTTGGCTGGATCTCCCTTTTGCATCACTTGCCATCCTCATCCAAAGCAGGCAGAGCGCTTGGGGAAGTTGACACGTGGGACTACGGCTCCCAGAATCCTTTAACTAGCATAACTTGAACAGGATTGCCGGTTTCATCTGTGGCCTAATGTAAAATAAACCACGTGTCGTTCGCGTTTGATCAGCCCAAAATATATGTTAATCCCACAAACAAACATTACATTTTTATTTATATAGATTTAAAATAGTCTTTCTTTGTCTATGTTGGGTAAATCCCTTCTGCAGTTCATGACGTGAGAGCACACTTCAAACTCTCTCTCTCTTTCTGCTTCTCTCTTCTTCTTTGACTGCACTTGCATAGCTCAAGCCTGAACAAAAATGTAACAGTAACCAAATGTCCCAGGCTCACCTGCTCCCTGTGCATGGCCCAGCCAATCAGCTTCATGCATCTTATTTTAAAGTTGACACACACACACACACTCAGTGCTTCTCTCTTCTCTCTCTGTACTTGCATAGCTCAAGCCTGAACAAAAATGTAACAGTAACCAAAAGTCCCAGGCCCAGCCTGCTCCCTGGGCTTGGCCTGGTCAATCAGCTTCATGCATCTTATTTAAAGTAGACACACACACACACTGCTTCTCTCTTCTTCTCTCTCTGCATTTGCATAGCTCAAGCCTGAACAAAAATGTAATAGTAACCAAAAGTCCCTGGCTCAGCCTGTTCCCTGAGCATTGTCCAGCCAATCAGCTTCATGTATCTTATTATACAGTTGAGACACACACAGTCACTGCTTCAATCGGCTTCTCTCTCTGCATTTGCATAGCTCAAGCCTGAACAAATATGTAACAGTAACCAAAAGTCCCAGGCTCAGCCTGCTCCCTGGGGATTGTCCAACCAATCAGCTTCATGCATCTTATTTTAGAGTTGACACATGCACACTCACTGCTTCAATCTTCTTATCTCTCTGCATTTGCATAGCTCAAGCCTGAACAAAAATGTAACAGTAACCAAAAGTCCCAGGATCATCCTGCTTCCTGGGGATTGCCCAGCCAAACAGCTTCATGCATCTTATTTTACAGTTGACACACACACACTCGCTGCTTCAATCTTCTTCTCTCTGCATTTGCATAGATCACTCCTGAACAAAAATGTAACAGTAACCAAAAGTCCCAGGCTCAGCCTGCTCCCTGCTATTTTTTTCCCTAGAGCAGCCCTGAAACTCCCATTCCCTATGACATTTTTGGAAGAGTAAGCAAGCACCACGTCCAGCATCTCGTTGAGTGCCAAAAGCTGAGGGGTGGAGCCAGCCATTCTGGACGGTTTTATGAATCAGCGTACAGTATGCAATCCATCCGGGAGCTGCATGCATATGATTTTCCTCTACAAGGAATGCTCTCCCTGGCCAAGCGGAATATTCTTGCGTTGGTTGGGAAAGAAAAGGCAGTTCTCCACATCTTTCTCCTCCTTCTTTTGGACTGACGCTAAGCATAACTCTCCAAGACCTGACCCAGAAGAATAAAGGCAGTGTTCGTGGCTCATAGTATAGGACGGAGTAAACCAAATGAATGGACAGCTTCACGAAGTCTGGCGAGGTCTAAAGGACACATCTACACTAGTGTTTCTCAACCTTCCTAATGCCGTGACCCCTTAGTACAGTTCCTCATGTTGTGGAGACCCCCAACCATAACATTGTTTTTGTTGCTACTTCATAACTATCATTTTGCTACTGTTATGAATTGGAATGTAAATATCTGATATACAGGATGTATTTTCATTCACTGGACAAAAATACGCCCAAATCTGAATACTGGTGGAATTGGGGTGGTGATTTTGTCATTTGGGAGTTGTAGTTGCTGGGATTTATAGTTCACCTACAATCAAAGAGCATGTTGAACTCCACCAACAATGGAATTGAATCAAACTTGGCACACAAAACTCCCATGACCAATAGAAAATACTGGAAGGGTTTGGTGGGCATTGACATTGAGTTTGGGAGTTGTAGTTCACCTACATCAAGAAAGCACTGTGGACTCAAACAATGATGGATCTGGACCAAACTTGGCGCGAATTCTCAATATGCCCAGATGTAAACACTAGTGGGGTTTGGGGAAAATAGACCTTGCAATTTGGGAGTTGTAGTTGCTGGGATTTATAGTTCACATACAACCAAAGAGCATTCTGAACCCCACCAACGATAGAATTAGGCCAAACTTCCCACACAGAATGCCTTGAAGGGACTCACTGGTGAAGCAGCCTTCCAGCCTCACAGCTCTCCCTAACCCTGCACATGTCCACCATGCTGCCATGTGCTGAGCACACCTGCTCTCCCCTCCCCACTTGGAGTCTCAGAAACAGCCCTCCCCTTGGCTGAGAGGCTGGCCAATCACAGCAGGAGGAGAACTTTTGGTGGGAAGATTCACCATCTCTTTCCAAAAAGGACGAGAAGGACAGGTGGAGAGATCTTCAGCCTTCTCTTCCAAAGAGATTCCAAAGACCATCAGATATAGATGTTTTCTGATAGTCTTTGGCGACCTCTGAGAAACCCCCTCGAGACCCCCTCCCAGGGGTCCCGACCCCTATATTGAGAAACGCTGATCCATACTATAAAAAGAGTACAGCTCGACATCACTTTACCTGGCGTGACTCAATGTTCTGGAATAATGGGAGTTGTAGTTTGGTGAGTCACCAGCATTCTCTTCCATAATACTATTGGTCGGTGCTGTGTGTTTGGGATTGGTGGTCCCACTGATTTGGTGCATTGCTGTACGATGCTGTCGCTCACAAATAAGAGGTCTGGGTTATAACCTCGGTGCCATCTCCCGCTGTTGTAGGATGGTGGGAGCTTGCTATCATGGATGAGTGATAGTTTGTGCAGTTCAGACCAGGAGAGGACAGCCTCTCCATTTTTATCTTCTTGGGCATAGCCCCATACGTGGCTATGGCTGTTAAAGTCACCAATTACTACCGCCCTTTGGTGCCTATCAAAATTCTCGGGGGAGGAGAAGCAGAACTCTTCATTTGGGGGTTTGTACACAGAGGTGATGGTGATGTTATTAAGCTCTACTGTTATAACCTCTATATTGTTTTCTTCAGTGTTGTGGGCACTGCTGACTTGGAGGCCTGGTTTGACAAAGACAGCGCTTCCATACTGCGCATGTGGTCTTCCCGCTACTAGGAGCTTAGCCGGTATTGCACCACCTGACATCCCCCGGGAAGTAGCAGCCAATAGTGAAAGGACCAAGGCAGAGACATCTCCAGCTCATCCCTTGTTTGGGTATCGGCCAGCACGTCAACGACTTAAATCAAGAAATAGTTTTCTAAGATCTACAGAGACACTCGGTGGAACACCTCAGCAAGCAAGAGTCCAAAAGTGGCAGGCTCAAACCCAGAACCTCAATCAATGGCTGATACCAAATGAGAGACTCCCCCCTGGGCACACAGAAGACTGGGCGACTTGGAAGGCGCTGAACAGACTGCGCTCTGGCACCACGAGATACAAGAAATGGGCCACAAAGTGGAATCCACGACATGCGAGTGTGGAGAAGAGCAAACCACTGACCACCTGCTGCAATGCACCCTGAGCCCTGCCACATGCACCATGGAGGACCTTCTTGCAGCAACACCAGAAGCACTCCAAGTGGCCAGATACTGGTCAAAGGACATTTAATCAACTACCAAACTCACAAATTTTGTATTCTGTATTTTGTATTTTTGTATTCTGTCTGTTTGTTTGTTTTGTTCTGTTAGAAATGTAATATAACTGACTGGTTGCTGATGACTCAATAAATAAATCTTCCATAGTGTTGAGATAAGGCAGTTAAAGTGGTATCAAGTTGCATTAATTCTGTAGTGTGAATACACCCCATAAGTGAGTGAATAACTTACCTACGTAGTTCTCTAAGTGCAGCCAGAAAAATCATGGCTTGAATAGTGAAATTTTGAAATCTATTTTCTTTCCGAAGGTTTTCGGCACACACACACAGGGGGCCTAGTCATGGTTGGGTCTCTTATTATAAAAATAGAAGCGGAGATTTGTGTGTATGTATGTGTATATAGATATAATTGTGTGTTGCCACAAGCTGTGCCTTTCAACAAGGCGAAACCGTGATAAATGCTGGCGGGCAGCCGACGTTCCGCAGATTTCATTAACCTCCCGGTTGCGCCTGGGGAGGCGACCTCCATTATGACGGCAAACGGTGCCTTCTCTTTTTTTGGGAACGTCCTCTGTTTTCTGCTGCGTCGAAGGACAAAAAAGTTGTATTCGTGCATTTATTAGAAGGGAAGTTTAGAGGGAACTTGGTTGCCCTGAAGTGCCCCCTTCGCTGGCTCAAAGCAGTAGAGTGAAGTGAGAGGTCCATTGTACATAAAAGTTCTACCTGGTGATGACAAGTTCAGAGTTTACAGCAGACATGGGCAAACCTGGGCCCTCTCTCCAGGTGTTTTGGACTTCAACTCCCACCATTCCTAACAGCCTCGGGCCCTTCCTTTCCCCCCTCAGCCCTTTCACACAGCTCTAGAAAACCCCACGTTATCTGCTTTGAACTTGGATATATGGCAATGTGGATTCAGATAACCCAGTTCAAAGCAGACACTGTGGATGATCTGCCTTGATATTCTGGGTTATATGTCTATTACTATTCCTTGTTGTAAATCAGTAGTTCCCAACCTTTTTTTTTTTTACTAGGGATCACTTGACCAAGGAGCACTTTGACCAGGGACCACTTGACTAGAGACCTCTTGATCAGGGACCTCTTTGACCAGGGACCACTTGACCAGGGACCACTTGACCAGGGACCATTTGACCAGGGACCTCTTTGACCAGAGAGCACTTGACCAGGGGGCACTTGAACAGGGGCTACTTGAACAGGGACCTCTTTGACCAGGGACCACTTGACCAGGGACCTCTTTGACCAGGAACCTCTTGACCAGGGACCTCTTGACCAGGGATCACTTTGACCAGGGACCTCTTTGACTAGAGAGCACTTGACCAGGGGCCACTTGACCAAGGGCCACTTGAACAGGGGCCACTTGACCAGGGACCTCTTTGACCAGGGACCACATGACCAGGGACCACTTGAACAGGGACTTCTTTGACCAGGGACCACTTGACCAGGGACCTCTTTGACCAGGGACCACTTGACCAGGAACCTCTTTGACCAGGGACCACTTGAACAGGGACCTTTTTGACCAGGGACCACTTGACCAGGGACCACTTGACCAACCAAGGACCTCTTTGGCCAGGAACCTCTTTGACCAGGGACCACTTGACCAGGGACCACTTGAACAGGGACCTCTTTGACCAGGGACCTCTTTGACCAGGGAAAACTTGAACAGGGACCCCTTTGACCAGGGACATCTTTGACCAGGGACCACTTGACCAGGGATCACTTGACCGGGGTCCTCTTGATCGGGGAACAGGGACCTCTTGAACAGGGACCTCTTTGAAGAGAAGATGGATCCGCAATAATGCATTTTAGTGTGATGATGTATGTATTTTAGAACTATGTGGAGCTTTGCCTCAAGAGGATTAAAATTATTATTAATATTAATCAAATCAATAATTAAATATAAATATTAATGTTAACATATGTATATATACTAGTTGCACTCTTCTAATATCTCAAGGACTGTCACAAAGAGTAGGAAACGGGTTTGCTTTCTTGTTGCTTCAAAGGATAGGACCAGATCTTATGGAGACATGATAACCAAGATTAAATATCTGAAAGGCTGTCATAAGGAAGAGGGAGAAGGCTTGTTTTCCACTGCCCTGGAGACATGGGTTCAAATGACAGGGAAGGAGATTCCACCTGAACATTAGGAAGTACTTCCTGACTGTAAGAAGAGCTGTTCAACAGTGGAACTCTCTGCCTTGGAGTTTGGTGGAATCTCCTTCTTTGGAAGTTTTTGAGCAGAGGGTGGGTGGCTATCTGTTGGGAGTGCTTTGTGCTTTTCCTGCTTGGATTGGATGGCTCCTGGGGTCTCCTTCCAACTCTATGATTCTAAGTTACCAGATGGTAGAGTCTGATTGACTCTTAAACCCCTTCCACACAGCTGTATAAAATACACATTGAACTTGATTATATGGCAGTGTGGACTCAGAACCCTTCCACACAGCCATATAACCCAGAATATCGAGGCAGATACTCCACAATATCTACTTTGAACTGGGTTATCTGAGTCCACACTGCCATTTAATCCAGTTCAATGTGGATTTTATACAGCTGTGTGGAAGAGGCCTCAAATAACCCAGTTCAAAACAGATATTGTGGATTATCTTCCTTGCTATTCTGGGTTTTATGGCTGTGTGGAAGGGCCCTGAATCTTCATTGCAAGAGCAATTCATCAATGGAGCCAATGGCAAGGTCATTTTCTCTAGATATCTTCAAAAAGAGACTCTGAGATGACCAGGAGGCTTCCAGATGTGATAGAAACACCCTCCATTATCGTTTGAGGGTTTGTGGGAAGGCTTGGAGCAAGATTTCGGAGCCCAAGGGCCACAACATGGGTGTCTCCAAAATTGGTGCATTGGTGTCCCTCCTAACTCTCTGCTTCTCTGCTTCTTCTCTCTCCGCAGCCAGAACCTATGACGACCTCCACCACTATGTTCTACCGGTCGCCTTCCTCGGTGATGTCTCCACCGTCGAAGAACAAGTTCAAGCGGCAAAGCCGGATCTTCTCCCAAGTCTTGTACCGGACCCTGAGCTACAAGGACCGCAGCTCGGTGGCTTCTTACCCAACTGAGAGCAAGGACGACCCCTCGGAGCTCTCCACTCAGGTCTCGGCCCCCGGCGTGCTGAAGGTGTTTGGGTGCCACATCTGTGCAGGCGCCCATTACAAGAGTGTTTTGGCAACGGGCAGCTCCAGTGCCCAGGAGCTGGTCAAAGAAGCCCTGGAACGCTATGGACTGGATAAGGTGGATGCCGGGCATTATGTCCTTTGCGATGTGATTGGGAAGTTTTCGGGGTCGGAGAAGCAATGGCAGATGGAAGGGCTGAGGGTCCTCCGGGACAACGAGAAACCTCTTCTGATCCAGGATCTTTGGAAGCCCCGGGAAGGCTTCTCCAGGAGGTTTGAGCTCCGGAAGCGCTCCGAAGTGGAAGAGCTGGCTGCCAAGGACAAGGACACCATCACTGCAGGTGAGCATGAGAACGGGCTTTCCTTCGGTCTTGTTGTGATGTGCCATCAGGTCAATGTCTTTTTTATTATTAACTAGCCGTCCCCTGCCACACGTTGCTGTGGCCCAGTCTGTGCATATGTGTTTTGTGTGTGTGTGTATATAGGTAATTTTTTATTAAATAATTTTATTAGGTTTTTGGTTACACAATAGATTAAAAAAAGAGGAGGTAGTAGGGGAGGATGGGAAGGGGTTATTTATTTATGGCGTCAGGAGCAAACCAAACAGTTATATTGCATTTTTTATACAAACAAACAACCAAAAGACAAAGTTTGCAAGCTTAGTAGTTTATTTATTTGTTGTGTCAGAACAAAGCAAACAAACAGACAAAATACAAAATTTGTGAGTTTGGTAGTTGATTAAATGTCCTTTGACCAGTATCTGGCCACTTGGAGTGCCTCTGGTGTTGCCGCAAGAAGGTCCTCCATTGTGCATGTAGAAGGGCTCAGGTTGCATTGCAGCAGGTGGTCAGTGGTTTGCTCTTCTCCATACTCGCATGTTGTGGATTCCACTTTGTAACCCCATTTCTCTGCATCTCGTGGTGCCAGAGCGCAGTCTGTTCAGCACCTTCCAAGTCGCCTAGTCTTCTGAGTGCCCAGGGGGGAGTCTCTCATTTGGTATCAGCCATGGATTGAGTTTCTGGGTTTGAGCCTGCCACTTTTGGACTCTTGCTTGCTGAGGTGTTCCTGCGTGTGTCTCTGTAGATCTTAGAAAACTATTTCTTGATTTAAGTCGTTGACTGGCTGGCTGATACCGTGTTGGTCATGGGAGTCCTGTATGCCACGTTTGGTTCAATGCCATAATTGGTGGAGTTAAGAATGCTCTTTGATTGCAGGTGAACTATAAATCCCAGCAACTACAACTCCCAAATGACAAAATCAACATTTTTGAGTGAAGGACATACATTGGGTTGTTAGGTATATGCTGTCCAAATTTGGTGTCAATTGGCCCACTGGTTTTTGAGTTCTGTGAATCCCACAAATGAACATTACATTTTTATTTATATAGACTAGCTGTACTCACCACGCGTTGCTGTGGCCAACCTTCCCTCCCTTTTTCTCTCCTCCTTTCTCTCCTTTTTTTCTCTCCTTCCTTCCTTCCTTCCTTCCTTCCTTCCTTCCTTCCTTCCTTCCTTCCTTCCTAATTTCCCTTTTTTTTCTTTCCTTCTCTCCTTCCTTCCTTCTGAGGGGGAAAACGAGGGACCCTGAGGCTGTTAGGAATGGTGGGATTTGGAGTTCTAGAGGGCCAAAGTTCGCCCATGCCCGAACTAGATGTTCTCAGTCAACTCGGTGACTCTTCTCCAAAGAAGAGCATTCCCTTTGAATGAATGCCCGTTTTCCATCCAGGTAGAGAGTTCTTATAATTTATAAGATCGGAGCATTTTGCAGATCCAAAGCTATTCTTGCTAAGGTCTGCTTCTCCCAGAATCTAAGTGAGTGTTCTCTCGCTCTCCCTGCTACCGCTTTTTAATTTCTTTTGTGGAAATAGTGTCAGGAAACCAATTGACCCTCTTCACTGGTTAAAAGAAAGAAAGAAAGAAAGGCTGTTCAGAGCACAGCAAGTGATCTGATCTAATTGTCAAGGATATGTCTTTGCCAAGGGATCAGTTGGAGAGGCACCAGCTTTCCTCGACATCCAAACCAAGAATGAGGGTCATTCCAGACAGGTCCTATATATATATCCCAGAATCTGTTCCCAGCTTTTCTATTTATCTTGGATTATCTGGCAGTGTGGATTCACATAATATAAATAGGTGGCAAGCTATTCAACCTCAGCAGCCTGAAAGCCAAAACCAAGGTTACAACATTTGTTATAGAACTCCAGTATGCTGATGACAACGTCGTCTGTGCGCATTCAGAAGAAAATCTACAAGCCACTCTAAACACCTTCGCAGAAGCATATGAGAAGCTCTCCCTGTCATTGAACATTGAAAAAACCAAGGTGCTGTTCCAGCAGACACCAGCCAACCCCTCTCCAATGCCAGAGATACAGCTTAATGGTGTAACATTAGAAAATGTTAATCATTTCCGCTCCCTTGGCAGCCACCTCTTCACCAAAGTCAACATCGACACCGAAACACAACACCGCCTGAGCTCTGAGAGCGCAGTATTTTTACGAATGAAGCAGAGAGTGTTTGAGGACCGGGACATCCGTAGGGATACCAAGGGGCTTGCCTATAACGCTATTGTCCTCCCAACCCTGCTATATGCCTGTGAGACGTGGACTGTCTACAGATGTCACATGCAACTCCTGGAACGATTCCATCAGCGCTGCCTCTGGAAAATCCTGCAAATCTCTTGGGAAGACAGGCAGGGAAACGTCGGCGTGCTGGAAGAAGCAAAGACCACCAGCATTGAAGCGATGGTCCTCCGCCATCAACTCCGCTGGACCGGCCATGTTGTTTGGATGCCCAAACCCTCTCCCAAAGCAGTTGCTCTACTCTGAACTCAAGAATGGAAAATGGAATGTTGGTGGGCAGGAAAAGAGATTTAAAGATGGGCTCAAAGCCAACCTCAAAAACTCTGGCATAGACACTGAGAACTGGGAAGCCCTGGCCCTTGAGCGCTCCAGCTGGAGGTCAGCTGTGACCAGCAGTGCTGCAGAATTCGAGGAGGCACGAGTGGAGGGTGAAAGAGAGAAACGTGCCAGGAGGAAGGCGCATCAAGCCAACCCTGACCGGGACCGCCTTCCACCTGGAAACCAATGCCCTCACTGCGGAAGAAGATGCAGAGCAAGAATAGGGCTCCACAGCCACATACGGACCCACAAGAACACTGGAAGACAATCCTCCTCGGAAAACGAGGGATCGCCTAAGTAAGTAAGTAAGTAAGTAAGTAAGTAATCCATTTTAAAGCAGAAAACCTGGGATCAGATACTGGGATATAGAGCCTGTCTGGAAGAGCCCTAAGCCACAATTTCTATGTGTCTATTTTGCCCTCAGTGGGTTAAACTGCTGAGCTGCTGAACTTGTTGACCGAAAGGTCAAAGGTTTAAGTCTGGGGAGCAGGGTGGGCTCCCACTGTCAGCCCCAGCTTCTGCCAACCTAGCAGTTAGAAAACATGCAAATGTGATTAGATCAATAGATACCACTCAGACAGGAAGGTAACGGCACTCCATGCTTTTAAAATGTCCCAGTTTTCCCCCCTTCTCCCATTTCCCCCCCCCCTTTATCTTCAGCTTTGTTTCAGTTGATGCAAACAAAATTCAAAGTGTAGAAGTAAATTAATCTATACATACAATAAAAGTGAAAATGTGTATGTGTATATGCAACAGAGATGTCCACTTAGACAGACTCCCACTTCCACCTCACTTAAGTGGCTGAGTGGGAAAAGGAAAGGGCCTGATTCTGTTAGGAATTGTGGGAATCCAAAAGACCTGGAGAGTCAAAGTTTGCCTATTCCTGATGTAGATATACCTTGGAATTCGATTCCATTTTTTAGCCATGGAAATCTATTGGGCAAGTCAAATTTTCTCAGCTCTGGAAAATCCTATGATGGGTTGCCGTAAGTGGGAAACCACACGACACACACAACAATACAAATGAATACGATCAAAACAATCTTAGCGGATTAGAGAGATGATTGGCCAAAACTAACAGAATGGAGATCAACAGGGACAAATGCAAGAGACTCCACTTAGGCAGAAAAAAGGTGACAGAATGGGGGACGAGGCCTGGCTTGACAGCAGGACGTGTGGAAAAGAGTTTGGAGTCCTCATAGGGAGGAAGGGAAACATGACCCAACAATATCATGCAGCAGCAAAAAAAGCCAATGGGATTTTTGCCTGCATCAATAGGAGCATAGTGTCTAGATCCAGGGAAGTCATGCTCCCCATGCTCAATTCTGTCTTGGACAGACCACACCTGGAATACTGTGTCCAGTTCTGGGCACCTCAATTCAAGAGAGATGTTGACAAGCTGGAATGTGTCCAGAGGAGGGCAACTCAAAGGATCAAGGGTCTAGAGAACAAGCCCTATGAGGCGCGGCTTAAAGAACTGGACATGTTTAGCCTGCAGAAGAGAAGGCTGAGAGGAGACATAATAGCCATGTAGAAATATGTGAGAGAAAGCCACAGGGAGGAGGGAGCAAGCTTGTTTTCTGCTGCCCTGAAGACTAGGACACAATGGAACAATGACTTCAAACTGCAGGAAAGGGGATTCCACCTGAACATGTCTGTGAGAGATAGCTGTTCAGCCGTGGAACTCTCTGCCCTGAAGTGTGGTGGAGGTTCCTTCTTTGGAGGCTTTTAAGCAGAGGCTGGGTGGCCATCTGTTGGATGTGCTTTAAATGCAATATTCCTGCTTCTTGGCAAAATGGGGTTGGACTGGATGGCCCATGAGGTCTCTTCCAAGTCTAGGATTCTATGAAACCATTTCTGATCAAAAAGAAATCTAATAATTTAGCTACTAGCAAACATAGTTAGTTTAATTTAGCTAGATATCAATCAATCAATCAATCAATCAAAACTTTATTGCAGTCCAAAGAACCAATGTTTTCTGCTGCCCTGGAAACGAGGATTCGGAACAATGGCTTCAAACGACAGGAAAGAAAGGAGGTTGCACCTGAACTTCCTGACTGTGAGAGCTGTTCAGCAGTGGAACTCTCTGCCCCAGAATGTGGTGGAAGCTCCTTCTTTGGAGCTTTAAAAAAGAGACTGGATGGCCATCTGTTGGGGTGCTTTGAATGTGATTTTTCTGCTTCTTGGCAGAATGGGGTTGGACTGGATGGCCCACCAGGTCTCTTCCAACTCTAGGATTCTATGAATATTAAAAGCAGTTTGTAAACACTTTAGATTGCATAATTAAAAACAATTGAGCAAAACCGCCCTGACGAGACAGATCTGTTTCCATTGCAGCCCGACTCTCCAGGCTTGATGGAGGGATGGGGGATTTGCAGACCAATAAAGAGAACTCGGAGCGTGCCATATCTAAACATTGGTTAGTCTCCAAGTGTATTGTCGAAGGCTTTCATGGCTGGAATCACTAGTTTCTTGTGGGTTTTTTCGGGCTATATGGCCATGTTCTAGAGGCATTTCTCCTGACGTTTCGCCTGCATCTATGGCAAGCATCCTCAGAGGTAGTGAGGTCTGTTGGAAGTAGGAAAATGGGTTTATATATCTGTGGAATGGCTGGGGTGGGGCAAAGAGCTCTTCTCTGCTGGAGCTAGGTGTGAATGTTTCAACTGACCACCTTCATTAGCATTTGAAGGCCTGGCTGAGCCTGGGGGAATCTTTTGTTGAGAGGTGTTAAGATGTGCCTGGTTGTTTCCTCTCTGCTGTTTTGCTGCTGTAAGTGTTGCAAGTGTTGGGTCAAGTCAGTTTGCGGTGGCATTCTGGAAGATCCTTTTCTGTAAAGGACTGCACTAGAGGCTGGTCTTTTGCTGTGTTTACTAGGAATGGCCAGGTCCCAATGTTGGAAGTGTTTTTTTTCCTCCTTCCTTCCAACCAGTGATGGTGAAGAGCCAGCTTTCAAACCAACTTTTGACTGCTTCTCTGACCAGAATGGAAAATACACCACCTGTTTGTTATTTCTCTTTTTCCTCTCCGTTTTTCAAGCTTGGGATTCCTCTCTCCTTCCTCCCAGGTCAGGGAGGCGAGGAGCATATTTTCAGGAAGCAGGTCTGAATCAACTTGACTCCAATGTGTTTTGATTCCTCCAAATGCCGCGGCCAAATTCTCTGTCAGCAATTTGAGATTTGTTTTCTGCTATAGCACTGGATATAGTGGTCCTATCCTGCTTTTCTCCAGTGAGTGAGACTCATTATGGAGAAATGGGAAAATTTGTGTTGTCAAAGGCTTTCATGGCCAGAATCACTGGGTTGCTCTGAGTTTCAGCAGCAGAGTAGCATAGCGCAAGGGCAGATGTCTTCACTGTGTCTGGTTGTAATTCCCAGGTTGTGCCAGTCAGTTTTCGTATGATATTGTTTCTAGCGCCCACTTTTTGCTTGGTATTCAGGCAGTGCTTCTTGTAGGTCAGAGCACGGTCCAGAGTGACTCCCAGGTATGTGGGTGTGCTGCAATGCTCCAGTGGGATTCCTTCCCAGGTAATAATCCTCAGAGCTTGGGATGCTTGTCTGTTCTTAAGGTGAAAGGCGCATGTCTGTGTTTTAGATGGATTAGGGATCAGCTGGTTTTCCCTGTAATAGGCAGTAAGAGCACCTAGAGCTTCGGAGAGCTTCTGTTCAACCATCTCAAAGCTCCCTGCTTGAGTGGTGATGGCACGATCATCAGCATAGATGAAGCTCTCCGTCCCTTCTGGCAATGGCTAATCATTTGTGTAGATATTGAACATGGATGGAGCAAGCATGCTCCCCGGAGGCAGGCTGTTCTTCTGTTTCTGCCTTGACATTAAGTCTAGTTGTGTCCAACTCTGGGGGTGTGGTGCTCATCTCCATTTCTAAGCCGAAGAGCCAGCGTTGTCCATAGACACTTCCAAGATCATGTCGCTGGCATGACTGCATGGAGCACCGTTACCTTCCCGCTGGAGCGGTACCTATTAATCTACTCACATTTGCATGTTTCCAAACTGCTAGGTTGGCAGAAGCTGGGCCTAACAGTGAGAGCTCACTCCATTCCCTGGATTTGAACCGCCAACCTTTTGATCAGTAAGTTCAGCAGCTCAGCAGTTTAACCTACTGCACCACCGGCGTCTCCACTGTGTGTGTGAGATATATGCACATGCCTATGGAATAATGTCCAAAGACACCTTGTATGTTTTAAGCAAGTGTGAATATTGTAATTAGCAAACTTGATTAGCATTGAGTAGCCTTGCAGCTTTCCCTCCAGTGAGCAGTCGGGCTTTATTTCCTGGAGGATGGACTGGTTGGATCTTCTCGCAGTCCAAGGCACTCTCAGCACTTTCCTCCAGCAAAGATACTAGAGACAAAGTTGAAGTACTTTGGCCACATCATGAGGAGACAGGAAAGCCTAGAGAAGACAATTATGCTGGGGAAAGTGGAAGGCAAAAGGAAGAGGGGCCGACCAAGGGCAAGATGGATGGATGGCATCCTTGAAGTGACTGGACTGACCTTGAGGGAGCTGGGGGTGGTAACAGCCGACAGGGAGCTCTGGCGTAGGCTGGTCCATGAGGTCACGAAGAGTCGGAGACGACTGAACGAATGAACAAGCCTTGCAGCTGCACAGTCAAATCAGTGAGAGTATTTGTTGGCTGTTGTTGCCTGGAGGCATCCTTTGTTTGGGAATTGTTAACTGGCATTTGCTTGTTTGCTGTCTGGAATTCCCTGAGTACTGAGTAGCCGTGAAGTTGCAAAGTCAATCAGTGAGGGTATCTGCATAGAAAAAGCCTGGGTGTTGCTGCCTGAAAGACTCCCAGCAACGCAATGATTCCGGCCATGAAAGCCTTTGGCAACACATCAACCCATGCGCTGCTTTACCCAGCAGCAGGAAAGGGATCATGTCAACAGCGCGAAGGTATAAGAGGTTGGCGCGCACGCAAACACACACAGCCCAAGGGGATTTGGCTCTGGGCGGCTAATCAGCCTTTGGAAAGGTGAATGGCTTAATCGGATCCTTTCTCCAAGCCGTTGGGTGGAGGGAGAGAGTGGCAGAAGGGAGAAGGCAAGCCGCTCATCCAGACAATTAGGATAATGGGTGACTCTGGCCGCTGAAAGGTTGCAGATGGAAGTACTATGGCTGGGTTTCAATTGCTCCGCAAAGGGGACCGCAGCCAGAAGAAGGCCTCGTGCTCTTGGGTCAGCGTTGTGGAAAGATATTCTCCAACAAGGCTATCAAAATACTCTGTGGGTTGGTGCTCATCTCCATTTCTAAGCTGAAGAGCCGGCATTGTCCATAGACACCTCCAAGGTCATGTGGCCAGCATGACTGCATGGAGTGTTATTGTTATTATTATTATTATTATTATTATTATTATTATTAAACTTTATTTGTACCCCGCTAGCATCTCCCGAAGGACTCGATGCGGCTTACAAAGGCCAAGGCCTCAAAACACAACATAACAATACAAAACCTAAAGCAAATTAAAAACAATTAAAGCAATATAAACAACAAGCAATAAACAATACACTAAGACACAATAAAACTGGGCCGGGCCAGAGTAATGGGTACAGAATTAAAAGTGCTGATGTGACAGGTGGTATATAAGGCTTATAGGGTAAGTGCAGTGTGCAGTGTGCGGCAATCTTAGTTCTACTAAAGTGCTTCTGGGACTTGGTATTGGAGATGTCCTAATCTGGGAAGGCACATCGGAACAGCCAGGTCTTCAAGTTCTTTCTAAAGACTGCCAATGTAGGGGCGTGTCTAAGATCTTTGGAGAGGGTGTTCCGGAGTCAGGGGGCCACCACAGAAAAGGCCCTGTCTCGCATCCCCAACAAACGCGCTTGCGACACAGGCGGGATCACGAGCAGGGCCTCTCCAGATGACCGCAGTGAACGCGTGGGTTCGTAGACGGAGATGCTGTCATGCCGGAGTGGTACCTTTCCACCAGAGTGGTACCTATCGATCTACTCATAATCAATCTGTTAACCTGTTGCTTGTGAAACTCGGTGGTTGCTGTCACAGGACATCCAACTCTTTGTTTGTCATGCAAGTCAGATGTTCTCACATCAACATCTTTAAACTTTCTCATCCAACGACACACAGTACTTAACATCAACACAATCACCATAAACAACTTGCATTCTCTGATGAATCTCCTCTGGAGTGACACCTTCTGCTGTCAAGAATTCAGTGACTACACGTTGCTTAAGCCGTATTGACTGACCATCTGCACAGGGTTCCATAATTCACATTTTAACAACACAACGGTTCAATGCTAAGGCCTCCCACCAAAATGGAACTGTAGAGGAGAGTCTACTGAACAAGCCAGTACCTGCCGCATCTGTTACAAAGGTGGAGGCGTTACTTTTCATTCAACCCTTGTATATACCGGTGTCTTGATAGATGGATGGATAGATATATAGACAGAGAGATATTTGGCAGGGTTTTGAGGACTAACTGCTTGAGGCAATGGGCCTTGCATAATGTGCGCTGGATTTTCTATTCACTCCTCTCTTTCTAATGGTTCTTATACTCTTTTGAGAGCTTTTCATTCTTCCTTTTTAATCACATTCAATTATGCTTTCGGCTTCAGTATATTGTTAATGTTCCCTATGCTTTTTTAAAATCACAGTTGCGTTTCAAACTGTGTGTGTGTGTGTGAGGGGGACGGGACCGGATGTCAAAATCACCATGGTTTCGTTTATCCACTTCCGACCAGTATATATCATCTTTGGGCATTTTCTAGGTCCTCCAGGTGGTCCCAGTGGTGACCGGCACACTGGGTGCAGTGCCTAAAGACCTTGGCCTGCACTTAAACACAATCGGTGCTGATAAAATTACCACCTGGGATCTGCACACATTATTCGCCGATATATCACACAGTCCTAGACACTTGGGAAGGGTCCGACGTGTGATCCAATACAACAGCCAGCAGAGTGACCTTGTTTGCTGTGTACTAATCTTGTTGTAAAGTAAAGGTAAAGGTTTTCCTCTGACATTAAGTCCAGTCATGTCTAACTCTAGGTCTCTGGTGCTCATCTCAATTTCTAAGCCAAAGAGTCGGCATTGTCCATAGATACCTCCAAGGTCATGTGGCCGGCATCAGAGGTGGCCCTAGGTAAATTTCAATGGTAAGCAAACAGTATTTTGCCCCCCCCCCCCAACCAATCACTGATATATATTTTCTGTTCATCGTGGGAGTTCTGTGTGCCATATTTGGTTCAATTCCATCATTGGTGGAGTTCAGAATGCTCTTTGATTGTAGGTGAACTATACATCCCAGTAACTACAACTTGCATATGCCTCAAGAGCGCCACTGGGCAAAATAAACTATACTGCAAATGCTTACTTTGCGTAATGGGTTGAGCCGCCCCTGGCCGGCATGACTGCATGGAGCACCATTACCTTCCCGCTGGAGCAGTACCTATTGATCTACTCACATTTGCATGTTTTCGAACTGCTAGGTTGGCAGAACCCCCGGTGGCGCAGTGGGTTAAAGCACTGAGCTGCTGAGCTTGTTGATCGAAAGGTCACAGGTTCGATTCCGGGGAGCGGCGTGAGCTTCCGCTGTCAGCCATAGCTTCTGCCAACCTAGCAGTTCGAAAACATGCAAATGTGAGTAGATCAATAGGTACCGCTCCAGCGGGAAGGTAATGGCGCTCCATGCTGTCATGCCGGCCACATGACCTTGGAGGTGTCTATGACAACGCCGGCTCTTCAGCTTAGAAATTGAGATGAGCACCACACCCCAGAGTCAGACATGACTGGACTTTATTTATTTGTCGTGTCAGGGCAACCAGTCAATTGTATTACAATTTTAACAGAACAAAACAAACAAACAGACAAAATACAAAATTTGCAAGCTTGGTAGTTGATGACTGGACTTAATGTCAGGGGACAACCTTTGCCTTTACCTAGGTTGGCAAAAGCTGGGGCTAACAGCAGAAGCTCAAACCGCTCCCCGGATTCACACCTGCGACCTTTCGGCCAACAAGTTTAGCAGCTCAGTGGTTTAACCCACTGTGCCACCAGTTTTGTGTTTTTAATAATAATAATATTAGTAATAATATTATATTACTAATATATAATATATAATATATAATATTATACATATAATATATAATATTAGTAATAATAGTATGGATCGTTGATGTTGCAATCCCAGGTGGCAGCAGGATTGAAAAGAAACAACTGGAAAAGCTGACATGATATGACGATTTAAAGATCGAACTGCAAAGACTCTGGCACAAGCCAATCAAGGTGGTCCCAGTGGTGATCGGCACACTGGGTGCAGTGCCTAAAGACCTTGGCCAGGCCTTAAACATAATCGGTGCTGACGGGGGGGGGGGGGGCTGAGTTTGTTGGGGGGGGGGGCTGAGTCTGAGTGAAAGAGGGTCTACCCTAGCAAACCTTTTTGTATCGTTACCCCAATACCCCCATGCATATGGGATATATTGAGCATGGTGATCAGATCATGATATGAATAAACATAACAGTCTAAATAATGTACCAGTAAAGCCTTATTCACCGATACATCACACAGTCCTAGACACTTGGGAAGGGTCCGATGTGTGATCCAATACAACAGCCAGCAGAGTATCCACTGTGGACTCATGACCTTCTGGTAAACAAACTAGTCCAATGTGAGCTAGGCCAAACTATGATTAGATGGATCTGTAATTGGTTAACTGGACGAACCCAGAGGGTTCTCCCCAATGCTTCCTCTTCATCCTGGAAAGAAGTGACGAGCGGAGTGCCGCAGGGTTCCTTCCTGGGCCCGGTCCTGTTCAGGATCTTGATTAATGACTTAGATGAAGGGTTAGAAGGCAGGATCATCAAGTTTGCAGATGACACCAAATTGGGAGGGATAGCCAATACTCCAGAGGACAGGAGCAGGATTCAAAACGATCTTGACAGATTAGAGAGATGGGCCAAAACTAACAAAATGAAGTTCAACAGTGACAAATGCAAGATACTCCACTTTGGCAGGAAAAACGAAATGCAAAGATACAGAATGGGGGACGCCTGGCTCGAGAGCAGTACTTGTGAAAAAGATCTTGGAGTCCTCGTGGACAACAAGTTAAACATGAGCCAACAATGTGATGTGGCGGCAAAAAAAGCCAATGGGATTTTGGCCTGCATCAATAGGAGCATAGAGTCTAGATCTAGGGAAGTCATGCTCCCCATGCGCTATTCTGCCTTGGTTAGACCACACCTGGAATATTGTGTCCAAATCTGGGCACCACAATTCAAGAGAGATATTCGACAAGCTGGAATGTGTCCAGAGGAGGGCGACTAAAATGATCAAGGGTCTGGAGAACAAGCCCTATGAGGAGCGGCTTAAGAGCTGGGCATGTTTAGCCTGAAGAAGAGAAGGCTGAGAGGAGATATGATAGCCATGTATAAATATGTGAGAGGAAGCCACAGGGAGGAGGGAGCAAGCTTGTTTTCTGCTTCCCTGGAGACTAGGGCGCGGAACAATGGCTTCAAAGTACAAGAGAGGAGATTCCATCTGAACATGAGGAAGAACTTCCTGACTGTGAGAGCCGTTCAGCAGTGGAACTCTCTGCCCCGGAGTGTGGTGGAGGCTCCTTCTTTGGAGCTTTTAAACAGAGGCTGGATGGCCATCTGTCAGGGGTGATTTGAATGCAATATTCCTGCTTCTTGGCAGAATGGGGTTGGACTGGATGGCCCATGAGGTCTCTTCCAACTCTGTCATTCGATGATTCTATGACTCATCTTGTCATGTTTCAAATAATAATAACAATAATAATAATAATAATAATAATAATAACCTATATATATATTAATGCTCTGTGCATAATGAGTACCTTAAAAACAAAAGAACCAATGAACGAAATCACACCAAATTTGGCAACAAAACGTCTCACAACACAAGGAGTGACCATCACTCAAAAATTATGATTTTGTCATTTGGGAGTTGTAGTTGCTGGGATTTATAGTTCACCTACAATCAAAGAACATTCTGAACTCCATCAATGATGGAATTGAACCAAACTTGGCACACAGAACTCCCATGACCAACAGAAAATACTGGAAGGGTTTGGTGGGCATTGACCTTGAGTTTGGGAGTTGTAGTTCACCTACATCCAGAGAGCACTGTGGATCAAACAATGATGGATCTGGATGATTCTATGATTCTATAATATGCCCAAATGTGAACACTGGTGGAGTTTGGGGAAAATAGAATCTTGACATTTGGGAGTTGTAGTTGCTGGGATTTATAGTTCACCTACAATCACAGAGCTTTCTGAACCCCACCAATGATAGAATTGCGCCAAACCTCCCACACAGAACTCCCATGTGCACCACAGCAACGCGTGGCAGGGGACAGCTAGTAATAATAATAATATCTCCTGGTTAGCTGTGGTTCTGGGGGTTGCAGCCCACCCAAAGCAACCTTCCCAAGCCTTGTTAAACTTTCAAGGGCATTTCTTCGTCAAGTGTCCTTTTTCCCCGCATTCCTCTTGGGCAGAAAAATGGAGAACGGCAGACACCCCAAATCGAATGGCATTGATGCATCGCATGAATGGCTCGCTTGAGGAGCTGGGGTGATTATTCATGCAAGAAACAGCTGTCAGCTGGACAGATGTGTGCTTTCTGGTCACAACGTCCCAGTGGCCACCAGTGCGAAACCATCTCCCCGTTGAAAGGGGCCAAGCAGTAGTCCTTGTAGGGTCTGGTTTGTCTATGTCAAGGTTGCTCGCTGCCCCAGGTAAGCACGGAGCCCATTATGGATTGCTACTTCATTCATCATTAGCGGTAGATATATTATGGCACAAATAGGTTATGGGATTTTCTTGTGATAATGAACATATCCCAGAAATGGATTCCTGGCTCCTCAATGATGTCTTGAAAGACATGGATTCAATTTGCAATTTCTACCTGCAATGTCAAATGCAAAAGTTTTGGTGTCTAGATTCCCTGCTCTCCAAATCAAACTCTGCCATTCCATGAGATGGACAAGTCACCTTGTTGGAGAATGATAATTTTGGGGGTTTATAGTCATGGGCTCCATGCAGTCATGCCAGTGTCCACATGACCTTGGAGGTGTCTATGGACAACGCCGGTTCTTCCCCTTAGAAATGGAGATGAGCACCAACCCCCAGAGTTGGACACGTCAAGGGGAAACATTTACCTTTCCCTAGTCATGGGCATCACAATTAGGAGTGGGCAAGTGGGTTCCATACAGAGACAATGAAACAGAAGAAGGCCTCAGCCATAGAATCATAGAACCATGGAATCGTAGAACAGAGTTCAAAGAGACCACAAAGGCCATCTAGTCCAACCCCCTGCCATGCCGAAAAAGCACAATCCAAAGGAAGCTCTGCATACTGGATGGAATCAAACACTTCAAGCCAGTATCTGAACTGGAACCCACATCCTCCAAAATATGTTCTCTCCAAGCATGTTCTAGGTCAGTGGTGCATCACGGTGGCCATTTAGGTTTTTGGAACTCCAACTCCTAGAAGCCCTAGCCAGCTTATCCAGCCAATGGTCAGGAATTCTGGGAACTGAAGTCCAAAACACCTGGAGAGCATCAGTTGTGCATTGATGTTCTATATCACTGTTTCTCAACCTGGGGGTCAGGACTCCTGGAGGGGTCACGAGGGGGTATCAGAGGGGTCTCCAAAGACCATCAGAAAACACAATATTTTCTGTTTGTCGTGGAGAGTTCTCTGTGCCAAGTTTGGTTCAATTCCATCATTGGTGGAGTTCAGAATGCTCTTTGATTGTAGGTGAACTATAAATCCCAGCAACTACAACTCCCAAATGTCAACTCTATTTTCCCCAAACTCCACCAGAATTTGCACATATTGAGTATTCATGCCAAGTTTGGTCCAGATCCATCATTGTTTTGAGTCCACATGCTCTCAGGATGTAGATGAACTACAACTCCAAGACTCAAGGTCAATGCCCACCAAAGCCTTCCAGTATTTTCTGTTGGTCATTGGAGTTCTGTGTGCCAAGTTTGGTTCAGTTCCATTCTGTTGTGGGAGTTCTGTATCCCAAGTTTGGTTCAATTCAATCGTTGGAGGAGTTCAAAATGCTCTTTGATTGTAGGTGAACTATAAATCCCAGAAGCTACAACTCCCAAAGGCCAAAATCAATCCCCTCCAACCCCACCAGTATTCAAATGTGGGTGCATCGGGTATTTGTGACAAATGTGGTCCAGTGAATGAAAATACATCCTGCATATCAGATATTTACATTATGATTCATAACAGTAGCAAAATTACAGTTGTGAAGTGGTAATGAAAACAATTTTATGGTTAGGGATCACCACAACATGAGGAACTGTATTAAGGGGTCACGGCATTAGGAAGGTTGAGAAACACTGTTCTAGATCCTCAAGTACATTTCTATGGGAGTTGACCATGGAGCCATGTTGGATGATTGGTAAGCCATCTTTTGTTGGGTTGTTGTAGATTTTTCAGGCTGTTCGCCCTAGCACCTGCCAACCAAACAGTTCAGAAACATGCAAATGTGAGTACATCAATAGGTACCACTCCAGTGGGAAGGTAACAACACTTGATGTAGTCATGCTGGCCACATGACCTAGGAGGTGTCTACGGATGACACCGCTTAGAAATGGAGATGAGCACCAGAGTCCCAGAGTCAGACACGACTGGACTTCATGCCAGGGAAAAACTCTACCTAACCTAGGATTGTTACTGGAATCCCCAGTGGTGCAGCAGGGTAAACTGCTGAGCTGCAGAACCTGCTGACTGAAAGGTCACCGGTTCATATCCGGGGAGTGGGGTGAGCTCTTGCTGTTAGGCCCAGCTTCTGCCAACCTAGCAGTTCGGAAACATGCAAATGTGAGTAGATCAATAGGTACTGCTCCGGTGGGAAGGTAATGGTGCTCCATGCAGTCAAGCAAGCCACATGACCCTGGAGGCGTCTACGGACAATGCCGGCTCTTCAGCTTAGAAATGGAGATGAGCACCAGAGTCCCAGAGTTTGACACAACTAGACTTAATGTCAAGGGGAAATCTTTACCTTTTATGGGAAAGTTGTCATTTTGTGCGGCACCAGCACTGTTTGGCTGCGAAGGTTCAGGGCCTTGTAAAACTACAACTCCATAATGCCATAGCCAAGAGCCATGCTAATTCAAGTGGCGTCAAACTGCATTAATTCTACAGCGGAGATGTACCCACTGAACAAGAACGTTTGCCTTTCAGGGAAAAAAATCTCCACCTTTCTGCAGCTATTTTGTCCTCTTTTTGACACCCTCCTCCCCACCTCCGAGCCGAAATTGCTTCGTTTTATCCCACGGGCGTGAAATGTCAAGCACTGTACTCTGCGGCAATGTGTGAATGGGGTCCGTGGGCGGAAAGAAGGTGTGTACGAGTGGAGTGTTGCAGGACGGATTGTTTTCCTGGCACAATCCTGCTGGGTTTCTAAGAATGGTTGCGTTCCCGGATCTGACAAATCATAGAGTCCGTGGATTGATGCGGGGCCAATTTGGAGATGGAGGCTGAACGCCAGGCAGTTGTCCTCAGGAGGGGTTAAATGGGAGCGAAAGGAACTCACCCACTGGCATTATTACTATGTCGTTGTGCTGCTTGTAACGGTGCTGGATTTGTCATATATCGTAGATGCACATTTATTTAACAATATCGGCACATTTTGGAATTGGGAAAAGATTTATTGTGCAGGTACAACTGCACCAGGAGCTCCAATTTTGTTTGCTTTGCATTGAATGTTTGTTGTAGTCCTAAGTTTCAGGGACTCTGCAGATAGGTGGCTTCTTTTGGCTGCAATCATAGGGCAAGCCACTTGTCAATTATAGTTAGGTTCCCTGGTCCCGCCCCCTTTTTGGGTTTTGGAGGGAATAGGAGCCAGTTTGGGTTCAGTCCACACAGAGAAGCCTTTCATGCAGGACATAATACCAAGAGCTCCTGTAGAAAGCTTCGTCTTCTAACGGCTTGGCCGGGGAAATATACAGCCCACAGCTTGGCCAGGGTTATACAGCCCTACAGCTCCTTTGCTGAGGGATTTCAGCCAGCCATCACCAAAACCTGAACTCCTTTTTCCTCTGGAAGTCTACAAAGCTCTGCTTGGTAAGGGTCACTCATGGAAGCCAGAAGCAGTTGGTACAGGGTGTAGGGGCTCCACGCCAACAGAGGCAAAGACAGACTGCCCAGATTAGAAGTTAAGGATTTCCCCATTAGTTACAGTTATGAAGATAGTGCCTGTTCCCTGTGGACAAGACTGAGAGAGCCAATAGACTGTTAAGAAAGCCTTAAAGTACCTGTTTGTTTTCATTAATAAAGAACTTTGTTGAACCTTTAAGCAATCTAAAGACTCTGTTTTAAGGAAATCCAAGGGCCTTTAATCAGAGGCAGCCCCGGCGTCCCGTTGGGCACACAGAATTTATGTCCTGTCTACAGTCTTATGCACAGGCCCAACGTGCGACAGCACATTTATTATTATTAATTTGTTTACAGTATTTGTATTCCACCCTTCTCACCCTGCCGGAGAATCCGGGGGGCTCACATATGCAGGAACTAGCAGAAGTCATTTCCGAACCATTGACAATCATCTTTGAGAGTTCTTGGGGAACAGCAGAAGTTCCAGCAAACTGGAAGAGGGCCAATGTGGTCCCAATCTTCAAGAAGGGAAAAAAGGATGACCCAAACAACTACCGTCCGGTCAGCCTCACGTCAATACCAGGCAAGATTCTGGAAAAGATTGTTAAGGAAGTGGTCTGCAAACACTTAGAAACAAATGCGGTCATCGCTAATAGTCAACATGGATTTATCAAAAACAAGTCATGCCAGACTCATCTGATCTCTTTTTTCGATAAAGTTACAAGCTGGGTAGATGCGGGGAATGCCGTGGATGTAGCGTACCTGGATTTCAGGAAGGCCTTCTTTGACAAGGTCCCCCATGACCTTCTGGCAAGGAAACTAGTCCAATGTGGGCTAGGCAAAACTACGGTGAGGTGGATCTAATTGGTTAAATAGACGAACCCAGAGGGTGCTCACCAATGCTTCCTCTTCATCCTGGAAAAAAGTGACAAGTGGAGTGCCGCAGGGTTCCGTCCTGGGCCCGGTCCTGTTCAACATCTTTATTAATGACTTAGATGAAGGGCTAGAAGGCATGATCATCAAGTTTGCAGACGACACCAAATTGGGAGGGAGAGCCAACACTCCAGAGGACAGGAGCAGGATTCAAAACAATCTTCACAGATTGGAGAGATGATTGGACAAAACTAACACAATGAAGTTCAACAGGGACAAATGCAAGAGACTCCACTTAGCCAGAAAAAATGAAAGTCAAAGATACAGAATGGGGGATGCCTAGCTTGAGAGCAGTACATGTGAAAAAGATCTTGGAGTCCTCGTGGACAACAATTTAGACATGAGCCAACAATGTGATGTGGCGGCAAAAAAAGCCAATGGGATTTTGGCCTGCATCAATAGGAGCATAGTGTCTAGATCTAGGGAAGTAATGCTAGCCCTCTATTCTGCTTTGGTTAGACCACATCTGGAATATTGTGTCCAATTCTGGGCACCACAATTCAAGAGAGATATTGACAAGCTGGAATGTGTCCAGAGGAGGGCGACTAAAATGATCAAGGGTCTGGAGAACAAGCCCTATGAGGAGCGGCTTAAGAGCTGGGCATGTTTAGCCTGAAGAAGAGAAGGCTGAGAGGAGATATGATAGCCATGTATAAATATGTGAGAGGAAGCCACAGGGAGGAGGGAGCAAGCTTGTTTTCTGCTTCCTTGGAGACTAGGACGCAGAAAATGGCTTCAAACTACAAGAGAGGAGATTCCATCTGAACATGAGGAAGAACTTCCTGACTGTGAGAGCCGTTCAGCAGTGGAACTCTCTGCCCCGGAGTGTGGTGGAGGCTCCTTCTTTGGAAGCTTTTAAACAGAGGCTGGATGGCCATCTGTCAGGGGTGATTTGAATGCAATATTCCTGCTTCTTGGCAGAATGGGGTTGGACTGGATGGCCCAGGAGGTCTCTTCCAACTCTTTGATTCTATGATTCTATGATACATGGGAAACATTCAATGCCATAAACACGCAACGTATGTAGACAGACACACAGAGGCTATTTAACTTTCCAGCTTCATGAGGGTATGCTGTTTGAATTCCAGCCACCGGGGGAGCTGTCGCTTCAACATCTATTTGTAACTCCGATGGAGTACTTCCTCATTCTTTTGCACGCTGCTGGAGAGGTTTTTTTTAAATTACATTAGCCTCCCTGCGTAGGCGGTACCTAAATTTCCTACTTGACAGATGCAATTGTCTTTTGGGCTGCAAAGGTCGACAGCAAGCTAGACAAATGGTCGGGAGCTTACTCCAACCCAGGCTGGCTTCGTACTCGTGATGATTTTAATGCAGCTGACTCCCAACCAGCTGCGCCACAACCCGATAACGCTATGCAACACTATTTTTGTTCCTGGGTTATCAATCAATGTCATTTCATAATTGGTGCTATAATTAAAAACAACAACAACATGGAAAACGTTTATTAAAGTGTAAAAACTCATGGATCCTGGGAGTTGTAGCTTTGCAAAGTCTTTAGCCTTTCCTCCAAAGAGGGCTGCTGGTGCCTCAACAAACTCCCAGGCTTCCATAGTATGGAGTTAAAGTGGTATCAAACTGCATTAATTCTACAATGGAGATGCCTCGGGGACCTTCTTATCGTATTTCCACAAGCAGATCAAAGCCTTTTGATTTTGTGGGGTTTTTGGAGAATTGTGTTTGTTTTCCGAGACTTTTTATTTGGTGTTGTCTTTGGTTTAGTTTGTTTTAACTAGTTTTAATTGTTTAATTGCTTGTTTAGTTTTCATATGCTGCTTATTTTTAATTGAATCATGGAATGGGTTGTTGTAGGTTTTTCGGGCTATATGGCCATGGTCTAGAGGCATTCTCTCCTGACGTTTCGCCTGCATCTATGGCAAGCACCCTCAGAGGTTGTGGTGTCTGTTGGAATTAGGAAAAAAGGTTTATATATCTGTGGAATGACCAGGGTGGGACAAAGAACTCTTGTCTGCTGGAGCTAGGTGGGAATGTTTCAACTGACCACTTGATTAGCATTTGATGGCCTGGCAGTGCCTAGGGCAATCTTTTGTTGAGAGGTGATTAGATGTCCCTGATTGTTTTCCCTCTGCTGTTTTGCTGTTTCAATTTTAGAGGTTCCTTAAATTAAAACAGCAAAACAGCAGAGGGAAAACTATCTGGGACATCTAATCACCTCTCAACAAAATATTGCTCCAGGCACTTCCAGGCTATCAAAGTGGTCAGTTGAAACATTCACACCTAGCTCCAGCAGACAAGAGTCCTTTGTGTCACCCTTATATTATAATTAATTATATTATTATTATTTTAAACACAACATGATGAGTCCACAGCAGACGCTCTGCTGGCTGTTTTTTGTATTGGCTCACACGTCGGACACTGTCCACAAAATACAAGGACTCTGTGAGTAATCTTAGTCGAATAATTGCATGCAGATCCAGTAGGGGGGAGTGTCCCGCCCCCGACCCCCCCCCCCTGCCCGGCCCCCCCCCCCGGGCCCCCCCCCCCCTTCTGCAGCTGACAGATTGTAATTTTGTCAGCGCTGATTGTGTTTAAGTGCAGGCCAAGGTCTTTAGGCACTGCACCCAGTGTGCCGATCACCACTGGGACCACCTTTACTGGTTTGTGCCAGAGTCTTTGCAGTTCGATCTTTAAATCCTCATATCGTGTCAGCTTTTCCAGTTGTTTCTCTTCAATCCTGCTGTCGCCTGGAATTGCAACATCAATAATCCACACTCTGTTTTTTAACACGATTGTGAGGTCAGGAGTATTGTGCTCCAAAACTCTGTCTGAATCCGGAAGTCCCAGAGGAGTTTGGCTTGTTCATTCTCTGTAACTTTTTCCGGCTTGTGATTCCACCAGTTCTTTGTCACAGGCAGATGGTATTTGTGGCACAAGTTCCAATGAATCATCTGAGCAACGGTGTTGTGCCTCTGCTTGTAGTCTGTCTGCGCGATCTTCTTGCAGCAGCTGAGGATGTGATCTATTGTTTCATCTGCTTCCTTGCAGAGTCTACATATGGGATCTGTTGTTAACTTTTCAATTCTGGCTTTGATGGCATTTTTCTCTTGTTCTTGGGCTGCCAGAATCCCCTTCATCTTTGAATACAACACAGTACACACAGTAACACTCGTGCCAGAGGCTGTTGGTAATTGTTATACACATGCGTACGACGCAACTTCCCAACTTGTCTAGGACTGTGTGATGTATCAAAGAATAATGTGAGCAGATCCGAGTAGGGTGGCCTTCTGCAGCTGACTGGTGGTAATTTGGTCAGCGCCGATTGTTTTTAAGTGCAGGCCAAGGTTCTGAGGCACTGCACCCAGTGTGCCAATCACCACTGGGACCCCCTTGACTGGCTTGTGCCAGTCTTTGCAATTTGATCTTTAAATCCTCATATCGTGTCAGCTTTTCCAGTTGTTTCTCTTCAATCCTGCTGTTGCCTGGGATTGCATCATCAATTATTATTATTATTATTATCTGGGCAAAGCAAGTAAATGCAACCTCAAAGGGACCAAATGAAGCTTTTAGATGCAGAGAGAAGTGTGAGAAGATGTGTAACATGCGCATTACATCTCCCTCTTTCCATCTGTGCAAAAATGCCTGATCCACAGAAGGGAAATTGGCACCAGCCCCATTAAATTGGCTTTCCCCTCAAAAAAAGAGAGGTCTACATAGAAGAGAGGTCTATACGTCCAGGAAAAGCTCTGGTGTTTATCTTTCCAGTGTGGCATGGGGAGGTTTCGACTGAAAACTCCCATCTGCCATTAAAAAAAAGTAACACACACACACATGGTTGTGTGGTTTTGCGTTCTTTTTCTCTCCCTCCCCAAACTTGGGTTTCAACTCTGCAAAGTAAATACAGAAGCTTCCTTTCCTGCCGATAAGGAAAAGCCCAACGTTCGGGTTTGCTGTGGTCCGAGAGCGTGAGAATCGAAGGCTGAGGCTCGATGTTTGTAACGGCCGCTCGAAACATTTCCGTTTGCACCGCAATGCTCGGTTTGATTTCACCGGAAAGAACCAACGTTTTGGAAGACTGAGAGAATAGGAAGTAGGAGCACAGTCTTCGACTGAAACAGGCCATTTGATGGTCTTGCCTTGCGTTCTTGGATTGGAATATAATAATAATAATAACAACAACAACAACAACAACAACAACAACAACAACAACTGCAAAAGGAGACTTTTCTTGGATCTGCACGCATCATTCAAAAATACATCACACAGTCCTAGATGCTTGGGAAGGGTTCGACTTGTGATTTTGTGATACAAAATCCAGCATGTAGATCTCGTTTGCTGTGACATACTGTGTTTTTGTGTCAGTAAAATAATAATAATAATAATAATACTGCAAAGACGCTGGCACAAGCCAGTCACTGTGGTCCCAGTGTTGATCGGCACACTGGGTGCAGTGCCTCAAGACCTTGGCCTGCACTTAAAAACAAAATCACCATGTGTCAACTGCAACAGACCACCCTGCTTGGATCTGCACACATTTTTGCCTATACACCACACAGTCCTAGACACTTGGGAAGTGTCCGACGTGTGATCCAACACAAAAGCCAGCAAAGGGATATTGTTTGCTGTGTACTAATCTTGTTGTGTATCTAATAATAATAATAATAATAATAATAATAATAATAATAATAATAATAATATTTCCCTATAGTTATCTCAACTTTACTTAGGCGATCCCTCGTAACTTGAGGATGATGGTCTTCCAGATGTGGTGTCTTGACGGTGGGTCCGTAGGTGGCTGTGGATCCCTGTTTTTGATCCGCATCTTCTCCCGCAGTGAGGATATCAATTTCCAGGTGGAAGGTGGTCCTGGTCAGGGTTGGCTTGACGCACCTTCTTCCTCTTGGCATGTTTCTCCCTTGATGCACCTTCTACCTCTTGTCACATTTTCCCCTTTTGCCCTCCATTCGTGCGTCTTCGAATTCTGCAGCACTGCTGGTTACAGCTGACCTCCAGTTAGAGCACTCAAGGGCCAGGGCTTCCCAGTTTTCTTTCAGTGTCTATGCCACAGTTTTTAAGGTTGGTTTTGAGCCCATCTTTAAATCTCTTTTCCTGTCCACCAATATTCTATCTCAAGGTTCTTCATCATGACTATATGGTCAATTTCTGGTGGATGTTGACCATAGAAATGTGCTTGACAATTTATGCATGCCTACTATCCTTGTGCGATCAATGAAAAACATGTTTCAATACTCATTACAAAATTAGGGAGTGGGGAAAAATCTTTTTCTAAAGTGTTTCCAAAATTCAACAGGGTCTGTATTGTAACTATAACAACGTAACTACTTTTTCGTTACTTTTAGTTAAGTAACTGTGTCAGTGGGGAAACTTTCTCCCTTGCTGTTAGAGCTATTGGCATGAAATGTGCTGTGATTATAGAACACATTGAACTTCCTCCCTAGGACTTTCCCTCACCTCATGATCCATGGCCCTCATCACGTCTCCTCTCAGCCTTCTCTTTTGCAAGTTAAACATGCCCAGCTCTTTAAGCCGCTCCTCATAGGGCTTGTTCTCCAGACCCTGGATTCTTTGAGTCGCCTTCTTCCTCTGGACACATTCCAGCTTAGAGTAAACATCTCTCTTCAATTGCAGTGCCCAGAATTGGACACAGTGTGATTCTAGGTATGGTCTGACCAAGGCAGAATAGAGCATGGGGAGCATGACGTCCCTGGATCTAGGCCTCCAGACCCTGGATCCTCTTCCTCTGGACAGTCCATTTTAGAGTCAACACCCCCCTTCAATTGTGGTGCCCAGAATTGCACGCACTGTGATTCCAGGTGTGGTCTGACCAAAGCCGAATAGAGCATGAGGAGCATGACTTCCCTGGAGACTCCTACTGATGCAGGCCAAAATCCCATTGGCTTTCATGGGGTTCCATGAGAAACTTCAGCTTCAAAAAGGGCACCATGGCTGAAAAAGTTTGAGAACCCTTTCTCTAAACAGCAGACTCCAGGATCCCATATGATGCTGCTGAGCCGTTAGAAGTGGGATCGGAGCACTATAATTATATAGTGCAGAAGGGCCCAAGGTCAAATGAAGAGAGTATTTTTGGTTCCAGTCCTTCTGCCTGTAGCTGGAACTCCAAGCATTTCTTGGATGTGGTTCTTCTGTTGGAAGTGAGGTTTTGGGCGTGAAGGGTAAAGAGAACCACCCCATTACCTGCCATTTGCACAACCAGGGAGCTGGCTTTGCGATGCAAGCTGCAAAGGCACCTTGGGTTCAACTTGCTGTCTCTGATTCCTGCCTCGTCAACCCCGAAGCCCATTTCTTCGTGGCACATTCCGCCTCCTCCTTCTAGGCCCCATTGCCGCCACTTGCCAGGAAAAACTTGGCAGCGGAGCAGACCATTCATGTAGAATCTGCTTCCCTCTTTCAGCTCAGCGCTTTTCCGCCTCGCTGTTTGGTGGTTGGTTGGAAAGGGCTTAGACTCACGGAGCCATTGAATTAGAAAACACCCCAAAGGCCGCCCAATCCAACCCAACTTCTGGAGGATACACAAACATGAACCATTTTTTCCCCAAAACTCAACCCTAAAATAGCCTGCCATGGGTGGCCAGGGATAACTTAACTTAGGCCGAGTAGGATAGACTTCCAGAAGCAGTATTCTTGTGGATCCGTAAGTGACTGTGGAACCCTATTCTTGACCTGCATCTTCTCTCGCAGTGAGGGCATCGATTTCCAGGTGGAAGGCGGTCTCAGTCAGGGTTGGCTTGATGCACCTTCCTCTTGGCACATTTCTCTCTTTCACCCTCCATTCGTGCCTCTTCAAATTCTGCAGCACTGCTGGTCACAGCTGACCTCCCTGGAGCGCTCAAGGGCCAGGGCTTCCCAGTTCTCAGTGTCTATGCCAGTTTTTAAGGTTGGCTTTGAGCCCATCTTTCAATCTCTTTTCCTGCCTCCAACATTCCGTTTTCCGTTCTTGAGTTCGGAGTAGAGCAACTGCTTTGGGAGACGGTGGTCAGGCATCCGGACAACGTGGCCGGTCCAGCGGAATTGATGGCGGAGGACCATCACTTCAATGCTGGTGGTCTTTGCTTCTTCCAGCACGCTGACATTTGTCCGCTTGTCTTCCCAAGAGATTTGCAGGATTTTCCGGAGGCAGCACTGATGGAAACGTTCTAGGAGTTGCATGTGACGTCTGTAGACAGTCCACGTTTCGCAGGCATATAGCAGGGTTGGGAGGACAATAGCTTTATAAACAAGCACCTTGGTATCCCTACGGATGTCCGGTCCTCAAACACTCTCTGCTTCATTCGGAAAAAGCTGCACTCGCAGAGCTCAGGTGGTGTTGTATTTCAGTGTCAATGTTGACTTTGTGGAGAGGTGGCTGCCAAGGGAGCGAAATGGTCAACATTTTCTAATGTTACACCATTACGCTGTATTTCTGGCATTGGAGAGGGATTGGCTGGAGACTGCTGGAAGAGCACTTTGGTTTTCTCGATGTTCAGTGACAGGCGAGGTTCTCGTATGCTTCTGCAATGGTGTTTAGAGTGGCTTATAGGTCTTCTTCTGATGGACCATGGATAATGGGATTAGACGTTGTCATCAGCATACTGGAGTTTTATAACAGATGTTGTAGTAACCTTGGTTTTGGCTTTCAGTCTGCTGAGGTTAAATAGCTTGCCATCTGTCCGGTAGATGACTTCCACTCCGGTGGGAAGCTTCCCGTCAACAAGATAAAGTGTCATAGTGATGAAGATGGAGAATAAAGTTGGGGCAATAACACATCTCTGTTTGACACCTGATTCCACCTTAAATGGGTCACTTTGGGTCACTTTGGGAGCCATTTCTGTCCAAGACTGTTGCCATCATGTCATCATGGAGGAGCCGCAGGATGTTCACAAATTTGTCAGGGCACCCAATTTTTGGGAGGATGGTCCAGAGAGCGCTGCGATTCACTGTGTCGAATGCCTTTGCAAGGTCGATGAATGCCATGTACAGAGGTTGGTTTAGGTTCTTGTGGGTTTTTTCGGGCTATATGGCCATGTTCTAGAGGCATTTCTCCTGACGTTTCGCCTGCATCTATGGCAAGCATCCTCAGAGGTAGTGAGGTGTGTTGGAATTAGGACAATGGGTTGGTTTTGTTCCCTGCCTTTTTCTTGGAGCTGTCATGTAGTGAAGATCATGTCCACGGTTCCTCTGGAGGGGCGGAAGCCGTTCTGGGATTCTGGGCGGGTGTCTTCTGAGAGGGGCAGAAGGCGGTTTGCAAGGACCAGGGATGCATCCTACGTTGTGCAATGAATGCAGTTTGGCACCACCTTAACTGCAATGGCTTGGGGCTATGAACGCCTGGGAATTGTAGTCTGGAGAGACATCAGCACTATTTGACTAGGAAGGACTAAAGACCATGAGAAACAGCAAATCGTATGGTTCCAGAGCACTGAGGCATGGCATTAACTCTACAGTATAGACGCATTCCTTGTTTTGTTGTCAGTACACAGCTTTTATGCACATGGCAGCGGTTCTTAAGCTGTTCTCCGTGGAGCTTTGCAAAGCACAGTCAGGGGCTGTGTGGGGGCCATTTGGGGGGCCCTGCTCCCCCCTGCCTAGGAAGCATACAGCCTGTGGTGCTCCTATGCTGCTAGCATGGCCTATGGGCCCTCTCTGCCACCACTTTGACTATACTTCTTTCTGCAAGTAGGACTGGGTGGCCCCTGGGGTTGCTCCTATTATTATTATTATTATTTTCAAAGGTTGGATGGCCATCTGTTGGGGGTGATTTGACTGTGCTTTTCTTTCAAGGCAGAAAAAGCCCCCAGTGGTGCAGTGAGTTAAACTGCTGAGCTGCTGAACTTGCTGACCAAAATATTTTGCAGTTCAAATCAGGGGAGAGGGGTGAGCTCCTGTTGTTAGCCCCAGCTTCTCTCAACCTAGCAGTTCAAAAACATGCAAATGTGAGTAGATCAATAAGTAATACTCTGGCAGGAAGGTAACACTCATGCCAGCCGTATGACCTTGGAGGCGTCTATGGACAATGCCGGCTCTTTGGCACCAACCCCCAGAGTCGGACACCACTAGACTTAATGACGGGGGAAAACCTTTACCTTTACCATTTTTATTATTTCAAAGGTTGGATTGCCACCTGTTAGGGATGCTTTGATTGTGCTTTTCCTGCAAGGCAGAAGTAGGTTGGACTGAGTGACCCCCGTGGTTGTGCCTATTATTATTATTATTATTATTATTATTATTCTGACACAGAAAAACAGTATGTCACAGCAAATGAGATCTATATGCTGGATTTCGTTTCACAAAATCACAAGTTGAACACTTCCCAAGTGTCTAGGACTGTGTGATGTATTTTCGAATGATGCGCGCAGATCCAAATAAGGTTGCCTTTTGCAGTTGACAGTTCGTGATTTTGTCATTTTTTATTATTGTTGTTGTTATTACAAAAGCTGGATGGCCATCTGTTGTGGTTGCTTTGACTGTGCTTTTCTTGCAAGGCAGTAGCAGGTTGGACGGGATGGTCCCAAGGGTTGCTCTTATTATTGCAGACCATAAGGTCAGCAGTTAGAATCCAGAGCTGGATGGCCATCTGTTGTGGTTGCTTTGACTGTGCTTTTCTTGCAAGGCAGTAGCAGGTTGGACGGGATGGTTCCAAGGGTTGCTCTTATTATTGCAGACCATAAGGTCAGCAGTTAGAATCCAGAGAGCGGAGTGAGCTCCCTCTGTTAGGCCCAGCTGCTGCCAACCTAGCAGTTCAAAAACATGCAAATGTGAGTAGATCAATAGCTACTGCTTTATTGGGAAGGTAATGGCACTGCCCCCGGTGGCACAGTGGATTAAAGCGCTGAGCTGCTGAGCTTGTTGACCGAAAGGTCGCAGGTTCGATTCCGGGGAGCGACGTGAGCTTCCCCTGTCAGCCCTAGCTTCTGCCAACCTAGCAGTTCGAAAGCATGCAAATGTGAGTAGATCAATAGGTACTGCTCCAGCGGGAAGGTAAGGGCACTCCATGCAGTCATGCCGGCCACATGACCGTGGAGGTGTCTATGGACAATGTTGGCTCTTCAGCTTAGAAATGGAGATGACCGAAAGGTCGCAGGTTCGATTCTGGGGAGCGGCGTGAGCTTCCGCTGTCACCCCCAGCTTCTGCCAACCTAGCAGTTCGAAAACATGCAAATGTGAGTAGATCAATAGGTACCGCTCCAGCGGGAAGGTAACGTCACTCCATGCAGTCATGCCGGCCACATGACCTTGGAGGTGTCTACGGACAATGCTGGCTCTTCGGCTTAGAAATGGAAATGAGCACCAACCCCCAGAGTCAGACATGACTGGACTTAATGTCAGGGGAAAACCTTTACCTTTACCTAAAGGCACTCCATGCAGTTAGGCCGGCCACATGACCTTGAAGGTGTCTATGGACAACGCTGGCTCTTCGGCTTAGAAATGGAGATGAGCACTAACCCTCGGACATTAAGACTAGATTTAACTTCCTCCATCCATCCGCCACTGACCTGACCCATCTGTCAAAATGTACAATGCAATGTGGCCCCTGTGCCCAAAGGTTTCTTGGGGCTCCACGAGAAATGTTTCCTTCAAAACAGGCTCCGTGGCTTTGAAAGTTTGACAACTTCTGGAATCGGGAATCTGTCGTATTGCATTGGCCAACACACATTTTGACGTCTCAAAGGCTAGCCCTCTTCCTCGGTACATTTGACCTTTTGGTTCAAAGAATGGCACCACTTTCTGAGTCAGTGCCCCATCTTGGGTGGCAACCAGAGTAATTTTCAACAGTAAGCAAACAGTATTTTGGCACCCCCCCCCCCCCAACCAATCATTGATATATATTTTCTGTTTGTCGTGGGAGTTCTGTGTGCCATATTTGGTTCAATTCCATCATTGGTGGAGTTCAGAATGCTCTTTGATTGTAGGTGAACTATACATCCCAGTAACTACACTTGCCGCACTTGCTCCCTTGCCTGGCCCGCTTTGGGTCCGGAGGCGTGCCTGAAGACCCCGGCGTGTGCACCAAAAGTCATCTCTTCTCCTGACTTTCTCCTCAGCCATTGGGACTGAGAGAGAGAGAGAGAGAGAGAGGTGGAGATGCCCACCTTTCCTGAAGGTAGGCACAAAAACAAAGGAGGGAGCGGAGGTGGGAGATACCTCCAGCCGGAGGGGCTCTCTCTCTCTCTCTCTCTCTTGGTCCCAATGGCTGAAGAGAAAGTCAGGAGAAGAGGCGACTTTTGGTGCGCACGCTGGGGTCTTCAGACACGCCTCCGGACCCGAAGTGGGCCAGGCGTGGCGGCTCTGCCCCTTGGCCCACCCGTGGATTGGGGAGAGGAGAGAAGGCGGGTGGAGTGCCGGGGGATCGGGAAAGGGAGCCGGTCATGGGGAAGGGATCAAACGCGGAAACGATTGAGCGCCGGCTCTGCTCGCGCACCCGGTGGCCGGGTGGAGCAGGAACGAGAGGGGCTAGGTGAGGCTCAAGGGCCCGGCCCCTTTGGGAAGAGGATCGCCCGGCAGTGAGGCAAGAAAGCCGAGGCTCCCCCCGGACTGCTAGGGCTGTTGTGAGCTGAGGGGGCGCTCCTCAAGTGGCAGTCGAGGGGCATTTACAGAGGCGCCTCTGCACCCCTGGCAAAAAAAGTGTTCTGCGACCGCTTACTTTGCGTAATGGACGAGCTGCCCCTGGTGGCAACTGATCCTGGGTCGGACCCCTTGGCAACTGAATCCCTATTGCATGTGCCACTCTCTTTGGGGACCTTTGAAGCCACATACCCAGCAAGAGGGGCACCAGCTGAGCCAAAAAAGTCTGCAATCCATTGCCTCGGAGAGCTCCGTTCTGTTTGTCTTTCTTTTTTCTTAATCCCGAGGCATGTAAACAGTTGGAGCGCATGAACCCTCCCCTCCCCTTCTCCAGTCACCTCTTCAAAAATTTTCCCAGCATAGGAAGGATAAGAAAAAAAATCCCACAAGAAATGTATTTGAGAACTCAGAGACTGTTCTTCACCAAATAAGGCACGTTGCATCTTAGGATCCAAACTGGACCCTTTCTGCAGCCGTTGTTTTTCCCTCCCGGTTGGTACAATTTGCAGCTATTTTCCAAATGGAAAGATGGCCTTTCTTCTTCCTCTCGTCGTTCCCTGCAGAGGAAGAAAAATCATCCTCGGAGCAGATGGGAGTTGATCGCACTCCACTGGGAAGGCGTGAGTTTGTTTTTTTTCTCCATTTTTGAATGTTGTATCTATATTTACATCGATACTTTAAGAAACGGAGTATTCCTCAAGTGGAAGTGTTCTCTGCTCCAGAAAATGGGAGTCAAAGGTATGAGAGCCATCCTGATGGCCTATGATTATAGTTGGGTAGAATGGAGCAGATCAATTTGTAGGTGAAATGGAAATAATAATAATAATAATAATAATAATAATAATGAGAAGAAGAAGAAGGAGAAGGAGAAGGAGAAGGAGACTCTAGCACAAAACAGTAAAGGTGGTCCCAGTGGTGATTGGCACACTGGGTGCAGTGCCTAAAGACCTTGGCCTGCACTAAAACACAATCAGCGCTGACAAAATTACCACCTGCCAGCTGTAAAAGACCACCTTATTGGGATTTGCATGCATTATTCGCCGATACATCACACAGTCCAACGTGTGCAACGTGTGATCCAATTCAGCAGCCAGCAGAGTGACTGCTGTGGACTCATCTTGTTATTATTTGATACACAACAAGATTAGTTTGCTTGCCATAGATGCAGGCGAAACGTCAGGAGAGGATGCCTCTAGGACATGGCCATATAAAACCTCCAACAACCCAGTCATTCCAACCATGAAAGCCTTCGACAATGCATGAAGATCCAAGTAAGGTGGACTTTTGCAGCTGAGAGATGGTAATTCTGTCAACACCGATTGTTTTTAAGTATAGGCCAAGGTCTTTATGCACTGCATCTAGTGTGCCGATCACCACTGGGACCATCTTGACTGGCTTGTGCCAGAGTCTTAGCAGTTAGATCTTCAAATCCTTGTATCATGTCAGCTTTCTCAATTGTTTCTCTTCAACCATGCTGTCGCCTGAGATTTCAACATTGATGATCCATACTTGGTTTTTTCCCCACGATTGTGAGGTCAGGAGTCGTGTGTCAGTCTGAATTCAGAAGTAGTTTGATGTGTTCATTTTCTGTAACTTTCTCCAACTTGTGATCCCACCAGTTCTTTGTCGCAGGCAGATGGTATTTGTGACACAAGTCCCGATGAATCATCTGAGCAAGGGTGTTGTGCCTCTGCTTGTAGTCTGTCTGTGCGATCTTGCAGCAGCTGAGGATGTGATCCATTGTTCCATCTGCTTCCTCACAGAGTCTACACTTGGGATCTGTCTTCAACTTTTTAGTTCTGCCTTGGATGGCATTGGTTCTCATAGCTTGTTCTTGGGCTGCCAGAATCAGGCCCTCCTTTTTCTCCTTTTTCAAAGTTTCATATATGAGCCACAGCCATGTTTTTTCCTTGTCAATTTGGCTCTCAATTTTTTCCAGGAACTGTCCATGTAGGATCTGATAGGTGAGCAGATATGAGAAACTGTGGATATTAGTAGTAATAATATACTTTTTATATATACCGCCCGATCTCCCCGAGGGCACTCAGGGCCAATTACAGTATGCTTATATGCCAAACATTCAATGCCGTTATCCCTACTTCCCTTCTTTTCTTTCATTCTTGTCTCATCGTAGCACTCTTCCTCCCTCTCCTCCTTCTCTCTTTCCCTCCTCTTCTTCCTTCATTTCTTCTCTCTTCCTCTTCTTTCATCGCCTCTTCTTCTTCCTTGACCTTTTCCATTCCTTGTCCTTCCTCCTCCCTTTACTCTCCTTCTCCATCCTCTTTTCCATTCCTTGTCCTCTGCTTCTCCCTTCTCCCTTTAGATCACCTTCTCCATCCTCTTTTCCATTCCTTGTCCTTCCTTTCCCCTTTTGCTCTCCTTCTGCATCCTCTTTTCCTTGTCCTCTGCTTCTTCTTTTAGCTCTCCTTCTCCATCCTCTTTTCCATTCCTTGGCCTTCTTCTTCCCTTTTGCTCTCCTTCTCCATCCTCTTTTCCTTTCCTTGTCTTCTACTTTTTCCTTTAGCTCTCCTTCTCCATCCTCTTTGCCATTCCTTGTCCTTTCTCTTCCCTTTTGCTCTCCCTCCCTATCCTCTTTTCCTTTCCTTGTCCTCTGCTTCTTTTTTCTGGCTTTAGACCACCTTCTCCATCCTCCTTTCCATTCCTTGTCTCTCCTCTTCCCTTTAGCTCTCCCTCTCCATCCTCTTTTCCTTTCCTTGTCCTCTGCTTCTTCCTTCTCCCTTTAGATCACCTTCTCCATCCTCTTTTCCATTTCTTGTCCTTCCTCTTCCCTTTAGCTCTCCCTCTCCATCCTCTTTTCCATTCCTTCTCCTCTGCTTCTTCCTTCTTCCTTTAGCTCTCCCTCCACATCCTCTTTTCCTTTCCTTGTCCTCTACTTCTTCCTTTAGCTCTTCCTCTCCATCCTCTTTTCCTTTCCTTGTCCTCTGCTTCTTCCTTCTCCCTTTAGATCACCTTCTCCATCCTCTTTTCCATTTCTTGTCCTTCCTCTTCCCTTTAGCTCTCCCTCTCCATCCTCTTTTCCATTCCTTCTCCTCTGCTTCTTCCTTCTTCCTTTAGCTCTCCCTCCACATCCTCTTTTCCTTTCCTTGTCCTCTACTTCTTCCTTTAGCTCTTTCTCCATCCTCCTTTCCATTCCTTGTCTCTCCTCTTCCCTTTAGCTCTCCTTCTCCGTCCTCTTTTCCCTTCCTTGTCATCTGCTTCTTCCTTTAGCTCTCCTTCTGCGTCCTCTTTTCCATTCCTTGTCCTTCCTCTTCCCTTTAGCTCTCCTTCTCCATCCTCTTTTCCATCCCTTGTCCTTCCTCTTCCCTTTATTTCTCCTTCTCCATCCTCTTTTCCATTCCTTCTCCTTTCTCTTCCCTTTAGCTCTCCTTCTGCGTCCTCTGTTCCACCCCTTGTCCTTCCTCTTCCCTTTAGCTCTCCCTCTCCATCCTCTTTTCCTCCTCCTTGTCCCTTCTTCCTCCATGAAATTGGCCCAATTCTTTTCAGGTGAGTCCCTGCTTCTGGTGCCCACCTGCCTTAGACCTTCCACTTCTACCTGCCGAGAGCATCCCTAACTTTCTCTCCCCTGACTGCTCAGCCAGCCTTCCCATCGCATGCATGCATCCGCAGCACAGAAGACAGATTTACGACGGAGGGGCGTTCCACCTTGGGCAGCAGGGGAGAAGCACTGGAGGACCAACCACTCAGTTATGGGGCAGGGAAAGCTTTGGGGCCCCTGTGTCTCTGCCTGTGAGATGCTCTAGCGTCCGTCTCCCTGGCAGCCTCCCTCTCTCCTTCATTTTTCCAAGAGATAGTGTGGCGGAGGTAATTATTTCTTGGCTCTGCAGCCAGCGAATGAGCGTTGTCGTCCTGGCTCACTGCAGTCTGCAAGTCCCGCCAGCCGGTCGGCGCATTGGCAGGTGCCCTTAGCAATTGCCCGGGACATTCTGCAGACCCTCCTCCACTTGATGGTAAGGAAGGACTTCATCCCATCCATCCTTGGGGGGCTGACACATCTCCATTATTCTCTGAGCCGGCTTCTCGTTTTGCGGTTTGACATCTCTGCTTTGGTTTCAGCTCGTGGGTGGGTCACAGCTTTTTTGGGAGAGAGGCATTCCTGTTTTGTTCAGAGATGGATTTGGGGAGGATTTGCAGGGAGATTTTGCAGAGGAGATCCCAGGGACGTTGACATTGTGGAAGGAAGGACAGAAGGCCATGTCGGCTTGATTCCAGATGTCAAGCGTGGGAGACAAAACGCCATTGCACTTTTCCCCCCCACATTCGGGTACCCGACTGAAATAGACTTCCCTTTTTCTCCATATCTTTGCATTGCACACTTTGAACAGAGAGGAGGGGAGGGAAAGCACTGCCTGCATTTGATGGGCGTGGGTTATTCCTCCTCATTTCTCCCGCCAGCCACTTCCCAATTTAGCTTGTCTGTTTCCAAAGGCATCGCTCTTGGTTTCCTAGGCTGCCTTCAAGTTGGGTGGTTGAGACCCGAAGTTGCTTCAGATTGATTTCAGGACAACTGCATTTTGGGAAGGTGGTGTAATGCAGGATGGTGTGCAATACATCAGTCATAAGGCTGCTCAGGGGGTGGGATTACAGCCTATGTTGGATGGGGTCACACTCCCCTTGAAGACACAGGTTCGCAGTTTGGGGGTGATCCTGGACTCATTGCTGACCCTGGAATCCCAGGTGTTGGTGGTGGCCAGGTGCTCCTTCATAGAATCATAGAATCAAAGAGTTGGAAGAGACCTCATGGGCCATCCAGTCCAACCCCATTCTGCCAAGAAGCAGGAATATTGCATTCAAATCACCCCTGACAGATGGCCATTCAGCCTCTGTTAATCATAGAATCATAGAATCAAAGAGTTGGACGAGACCTCATGGGCCATCCAGTCCAACCCCATTCTGCCAAGAAGCAGGAATATTGCATTCAAATCACCCCTGACAGATGGCCATCCAGCCTCTGTTTAAAGCTTCCAAAGAAGGAGCCTCCACCACACTCCGGGGCAGAGAGTTCCACTGCTGAACGGCTCTCACAGTCAGGAAGTTCTTCCTCATGTTCAGATGGAATCTCCTCTTGTAGTTTGAAGCCATTGTTCCGCGTCCTAGTCTCCAAGGAAGCAGAAAACAAGCTTGCTCCCTACTCCCTGTGGCTTCCTCTCACATATTTATACATGGCTATCATATCTCCTCTCAGCCTTCTCTTCTTCAGGCTAAACATGCCCAGCTCCTTAAGCTGCTCCTCATAGGGCTTGTTCTCCAGACCCTTGATCATTTTAGTCGCCCTCTTCTGGACACGTTCCAGCTTGTCAATATCTCTCTTGAATTGTGGTGCCCAGAATTGGACACAATATTCCAGGTGTGGTCTAACCAGAGCAGAATAGAGCATGGGGAGCATGACTTCCCTAGATCTAGACACTAGGCTCCTCTTGATGCAGGCCAAAATCCCATTGGCTTTTTTTGCCGCCACATCACATTGTTGGCTCATGTTTAACTTGTTGTCCACGAGGACTCCAAGATCTTTTTCACACGTCCTGCTCTCAAGCCAGGCATTGTCCCCCATTCTGTATCTTTGCATTTCGGTTTTCCTGCCAAAGTGGAGTATTTGCATTTGTCACTGAACTTCATTTTGTTAGTTTTGGCCCATCCCTCTAATCTGTCAAGATTAGTTGAAACTTGTGTGCCAGTTGCACTCATACCTTGAGGTGCCAGTCTTGACTATAGTCGTCCACGCCTTACTGACATCCCGTCTGGACTACTGCAATGCTCTCTACATGGGGCTGCCCTTGAAGACAGTTCAGAAGCTGCAATTGGGCAGCTAGATGGGCTAACTTTGTTAACTGGAGCACCGTGCCATGAGAGGACACCTCCCATGGTGCAACAGCTCCACTGTTTGCTGGTCTGCTTCCAGGCTAAATACAACGTGCTGGTCATTGGCAACCTGTGTTGGATGGGGTTACACTCCCCCTGAAGTCACAGGTCCGCAGTTTGGGTGTCCTCCTGGATTCATCACTTACGCTTGAGGCTCAGGCGTCGGCAGTGGCCGGGAGGGCTTTTGCACAATTGAAACTCGTGCGCCAACTGCAACCGTATCTCGCAAATGCTGATATTGCCGGGGTGGTCCATGCCTTGGTCACCTCTAGATTGGACTACTGTAATGCACTCTACGTGGAGCTGCCCTTGAAAACGGTTCGGAAATTCCAACTGGTCCAATGGTCAGCGGCCAGGCTGTTAACTTGTGCTCCTTACAGAGAGAGGTCAACCCTCCTGTTTAAGGAGCTCCATTGGCTGCCGTTCATCTTCCGGTCCCAATTCAAGGTGCAGGTGCTCACCTACAAAGCCCTGAACGGTCTGGGACCTGCCTACCTGCGTGACCGCATTTCCATATATGAACCCACACGATCCCTTCGATCATCTGGAGAGGCCCTGCTCACGATCCCACCTGCGTCGCAAGCGCGTTTGGTGGGGACGAGGGACAGGGCCTTCTCTGTGGTGGCCCCCCCCCCCCCGACTCTGGAACTCTCTCCCCAAGGACATCAGACAAGCCCCAACGTTGGCAGTCTTTAGGAAGAGCCTGAAGACCTGGCTGTTCCAGTGTGCATTTCCAGAATAGGAACTCCTAGCATCGTGTCCCAATTGCACTTCATTAGAGATTTAGGATTGTCTGCCCATCGCACCTACCTTCAAAAACCTCTGCATTTTACCTGTCATGTCCAGCACTTTTAAATTTTGTCCATTACATTTGGCCCGTCCTTAGGTTTTAAATCCACCATAGTGTCATGTTTTTAGTGTTTTATTGTTTTGCTTGATGTTTTATTATTTGCTTTATGAGTTTTACTGTTGTATTTGTTATGCTGTTGTTTTGTTGTGGCCTTGGCCTTTGTAAGCCGCATCGAGTCCTTTGGGAGATGTTAGCGGAGTATAAATAAAGTTAGTTAATTAATTAATTAATTAACCAAAAAGCCCTAAACAAGTGTTTCTCAACCTTCCTAATGCCACGACCCCTTAATGCAGTTCCTCATGTTGTGGTGACCCCCAACAATAAAATTATTTTTGTTGCTACTTTATAACTGTCATTTTGCTACTGTTATGAACCGTAATGTAAATACCCGATATGCAGGATGTATCCTAATTCACTGGACCAAATTTGGCACAAATACCCAATACACTCAAATTTGAATACTCATGGGGTTGGGGAGGGATTGATTTAGTCATTTGGGAGTTGTAGTTGCTGGGATTTATAGTTCACCTACAATCAAGAGCATTCTGAACTCCACCAGCGATTGAATTGAACCAGTCTTAGCACACAGAACAACCATGACCAACAGAAAATACTGGAAAGGTTTGGTGGGCATTGACTTTGAGTTTGGGAGTTGTAGTTCACCTACATCCAGAGATGTACAACGATAGATCTGGACCAAACTTGGCACAAATACTCAATATGCCCAAATGTGAACACTGGTAGAGTTTGGGGAAAATAGACCTTGGCATTTGGGAGTTGTAGTTGCTGGGATTTATAGTTCACCTACAATCACAGAGTCCCTTGAACCCCACCAATGCTGCCATGGGCAGAGCACACCTCCCTGCTTGCCTGCTTGGAGTCGCAAAAATAGCACTCCCCTTGCCTGAGAGGCTGGCCAATTACTGCAGGAGCGTTTTGGTGGGAAGATTCGCCATCTGTTTCCAAAAAGGAAGAGAAGGGCAGGCGGAGAGATCTTCTGCCTTCTCTGCCAAAGGGGTTCCTAAGACCATCAGAAATATGTGCTTTCCGATAGTCTTTGACGACCCCTCTGAAACCTCCCTTGTGACCCCCCCAGGGATCCCGACCCCCAGGTTGAGAAACCATGAAACCATGAAAATGAACAAAATCTTGCTCCCAATATTTAAAAACACTCTAAAATCAGGGCAGTAAATAAAGAGAAACATCCCAAAAATGGGAATTCCAGACAAGAATCAATCAGGGTCACCTCCCGACAAAGAATTTCCCCAGGCAGCAACCAGCCAAGCTTTGAAGCTGCAAGGCCATTAAATGCTAATCAAGGTGGCCTATTGTGACATTCCCATTTGCCTCTAGAGTTCTTTCTCCCACCCTGGACATTCCACAGATATATAAACCCCACTTGCCCAGTTTCCAACAGACCTCACAACCTCTGAGGATGACTGTCCTAGATGTGGGCAAAACGTCAGGAGAGAATGCTTCTGGAACATGGCCATTCCGCCTGGTAACCTAGTGATTCTGACCACGAAAGCCTTCAACAACACTTTATAGAAGACTGTTTGTCAAAAACATTTGAGTGGAATAATCTAAGTCTATTTACCTTTTGCCTGCCATAAATGTGGGCAAAACATCAGGAGAGAATGCTTCTGGAACATGGCCATTCCGCCTGGTAACCTAGTGATTCTGACCACGAAAGACTTCAACAACACTTTATAGAAGACTGTTTGTCAAAAACATTTGAGTGGAATAATCTAAGTCTATTTACCTTTTGCCTGCCATAAATGTGGGCGAAACAACAGGAGACAATGCTTCTGGAACATGGCCATTCCGCCTGGTAAACTCACAGCAACCTAGTGATTCCGACCACGAAAGACTTCAACAACACTTTATAGAAGACTGTTTGTCAAAAACATTTGAGTGGAATAATCTAAGTCTATTTACCTTTTGCCTGCCATAAATGTGGGTGAAACAACAGGAGAGAATGCTTCTGGAACATGGCCATTCCACCTGGTAAACTCACAGCAACCTAGTGATTCCGACCACGAAAGACTTCAACAACACTTTATAGAAGACTGTTTGTCAAAAACATTTGAGTGGAATAATCTAAGTCTATTTACCTTTTGCCTGCCATAGATGTGGGTGAAACATCAGGAGAGAATGCTTCTGGAACATGGCCATAGCAGCCCGGAAAACGCACAGCAACCCAAGTCTTCTATAAACCATGTATATTCCCATATAGTGTACTATACAACAGTTGTATGTCCCATGTTGACGTTTATGGCATAACTTCAAAGGAGACGTGACAATATTTTTCCAGTTTTGAGCCTATAACATTCTCGCTTCAATAATCCTGTATTGCAGTATTTTAGCGTATAGTCACAATTAGAACCCTGTTTGGTTTGTGAAACAATACTAAAATAATTGTGGAATTATTATTGTTTTGAATTATTTTTTACTATTGAAACCATTGTTGTTATATTATAACTTTAAAGGAGACATGACAATATTTTTCCAGTTTTGAGCCTATAACATTCTCGCTTCAATGATCCTGTATTGCAGTATGTTAGCGTGCATTGGTTTTGTAGCCCTAACAAAAAAAATATGATGTTTTGATGCCTGGTATTCTGTTCCTTTTGTTCACCCTCTCCAGGTATAAATGCTCAGGCCAGGAAGCTCCAGCGGAACCGCGCCAAAGGCACCATGACGCTGTTGACGGGATGCAAAGGCCACACCACGCCACCCGCCCTCCGCCGCACGGTCAGCGAGACCAGCCTCAGCCAGGCGGGCATGATGCAGGACAACGGGCAGGAAGAGCAGCAGCAGCAGCAGCAGCTCAAGCGGCATTACTCCACGTTGCCGGAGACGTTGTGGTGCCTGGAAAGCAGCCGGGATGGGCCACCCATCCCCACGGATGACCAGAACGGCAACAACATGCGGCACTCCTTGTATCAGTCCCCACACCTCCTGCTTTTGCAGGGCTACAGCCAGCAACACGTATGTTGGGTCCTTTGTTCCTCTTGGCTTCGCTTGATCCAAGTCCCGTCTCTTTTTGAAGCTCCCTCCCTCCCACTCAGAAGAAAGCAGCGTGGCTGTCAAACTGAGCTGGAGTGGAATGGTAGCCATTTTTAATAAGGGTTTACTGCACAAGAGAATGGGGCGGCCATTTTTAATAGAGCCTTACTGTAAGCCTCTATTTAAAAGTCTTGCTCTTTTGTGTAGTTAGGTAGAAGAAAAACCACTGCAAACTCCTCTAGCACAATACCTTTGGCCATGACCAGATTCTGCTGCTGCTTGGCCAAAAAAGCACTCCCAGCAGAAGGCCATACAGTCTTTGTAATAACAACAGCAACAATAATAACAATAATAGGAGCAGCCCCAGGGGCCATCTAGTCCAACCCTCTTTATTCTGCCATGCAGGAAAAGCACAATCAAAGCACCCCCAGCAGAAGGCCATACAGTCTTTGTAATAACAACAGCAACAATAATAACAATAATAGGAGCAGCCCCAGGGGCCATCTAGTCCAACCCTCTTTATTCTGCCATGCAGGAAAAGCACAATCAAAGCACCCCCAGCAGAAGGCCATACAGTCTTTGTAATAACAACAGCAACAATAATAACAATAATAGGAGCAGCCCCAGGGGCCATCTAGTCCAACCCTCTTTATTCTGCCATGCAGGAAAAGCACAATCAAAGCACCCCCAGCAGAAGGCCATACAGTCTTTGTAATAACAACAGCAACAATAATAACAATAATAGGAGCAGCCCCAGGGGCCATCTAGTCCAACCCTCTTTATTCTGCCATGCAGGAAAAGCACAATCAAAGCACCCCCAGCAGAAGGCCATACAGTCTTTGTAATAACAACAGCAACAATAATAACAATAATAGGAGCAGCCCCAGGGGCCATCTAGTCCAACCCTCTTTATTCTGCCATGCAGGAAAAGCACAATCAAAGCACCCCCAGCAGAAGGCCATACAGTCTTTGTAATAACAACAACAGTAATAACAATGTATTGTCGAAGGCTTTCATGGCTGGAATCACTGGGTTATTGTAGGTTTTTTCGGGCTATATGGCCATGGTCTAGAGGCATTCTCTCCTGACATTTCGCCTGCATCTATGGCAACCTACCTCTGAGGATGCTTGCCATAGATGCAAGCAAAACGTCAGGAGAGAATGCCTCTAGACCATGGCCATATAGCCTGAAAAAACCTACAACAACCCAGTAACAACAATAATAACAACAACAATAATAGGAGCAACTCCAGGGGCCATCTAGTCCAATCCCCTTTATTCTGCCATGCAGGAAACGCACAATCAAAGCACTCCCAATAGAAGGCCATACAGTCTTTGAAATAACAACAACAGTAATAACAATAATAACAACAACAATAATAGGAGCAACCCCAGGGTCATCCAGTCCAACCCCTTTCTGCAATACAGGAAAAGCACAAAGTACCTGTAACAGATGGCCATCCAACCTTTGTAGTAGTAATAATAATAGGAGCAACCCCAGGGGCCATCCAGTCTAACCCCTTTCTGCAATACAGGAAAAGCACAATCAAAGTATAAAAGCACAAAGTGCCCCTGGCAGATGTCAATTCAGCCTCTGTAGTAATAGAAGTATGAGTAGGAGTAATAATAATCGTAATAGCAGAAACTTCAGGGGCCATCCAGTTCAACTCTCATCCAACCTTTGTAGTAGTAGTTGTTGTTGTAGTAATAGGAGCAACCCCAGGGACCATCCGGTCAACCCCCTTATGCCATGCAGGAAAAGCACAAAGTGGCGCTGTCAGATGTCAATCCAGCCTCTGTAGTAATAGTAGTAGGAGTAGTCAGGGGCAGCTCATCCATTACGCAAAGTAAGCGGTTGCAGAACACATTTTTTTGCCAGGGGCGCAGAGGCGCCTCTGTAAATGCCCCTCGACTGCCACTTGAGGAGCGCCCCCTCAGCTCACAACAGCCCTAGCAGTCCGGGGGGAGCCTCGGCTTTCTTGCCTCGCTGCCTGGGCGATCCTCTTCCCAAAGGGGCCGGGCCCTTGAGCCTCGCCTAGCCCCTCTCGTTCCTGCTCCACCCGGCCACCGGGTGCGCGAGCAGAGCCGGCGCTCAATCGTTCTCCGCGTTCGATCCCTTCCCCATGACCGGCTCCCTTTCCCGATCCCCCGGCGCTCCACCCGCCTCCTCTCCTCTCCCCAATCCGCAGGTGAGCCAAGGGGCGGAGCCGCCGTGCCTGGCCCGCTTCGGGTCCGGAGGCGTGTCTGAAGACCCCAGCGTGCGCACCAAAAGTCACCTCTTCTCCTGACTTTCTCTTCAGCCATTGGGACCAAGAGAGAGAGAGAGAGAGAGCCCCTCCGGCTGGAGGTATCTCCCACCTCCGCTCCCTCCTTTGTTTTTGCGCCTACCTTCAGGAAAAGTGGGCATCTCCACCTCTCTCTCTCTCTCTCTCTCTTGGTCCCAATGGCTGAGGAGAAAGTCAGGAGAAGAGGTGACTTTTGGTGCACACGCCGGGGTCTTCAGGCACGCCTCCGGACCCAAAGCGGGCCAGGCAAGGGAGCAAGTGCGGCAAGTGTAGTTACTGGGATGTATAGTTAACCTACAATCAAAGAGCATTCTGAACTCCACCAATGATGGAATTGAACCAAATATGGCACACAGAACTCCCATGACGAACAGAAAATATATATCAGTGATTGGTTGGGGGGGGGGCACCAAAATACTGTTTGCTTACCATTGAAAAATTACCTAGGGCCGCCTCTGGGAGTAGTAGTAATAATAATCGTAATAGCAGAAACCTCAGGGGCCATCCAGTTCAACTCCCTCCTGCTATGCAGGAAAAACACAATCAAAGCACTCCCTGGGCGGAGGGAGGGAAATAGGGATTTGGAAGCAAACACGGTGAGGCGGGGAAGGGTCTGGGTGGCGAGGAAAAGAATGTGGGCAATAAGGGATGCAGGGGAGAAAGAGTCCGTGCCCCTGAGAACGTTGCTGCTACTGTTTGGGCAGCTCCAAAACAGAAGGAGGAGGAAAGAGGAAATGGAAAGCAGCATGGCACCACGGAGCCCCTGACTATCACTTGTGGAGCCCCAAGGTTTTGTGCTGAAGATGGAAGGCCGACCGGACTCTGTACCCGATTCTTTCCATCAGTGCCTTGAGGCCGTGACTGGATGGCTGCGTGCCAGCAGGTTGAGGGTGAATCCAGCAAAGACGGAGATCCTATGGCTGGGTCAACCGGACAGTGGGGATATCCAGCTGCCTACCCTGGATGGCGAGGCGCTACGCCCGTCATCATTGGTCAAGAGTCTGGGAGTCCTTTTGGACCCTCTGCTGACAATGGAGGCCCAGGTCTCCGCCGTGAGCAGAACCGCCTTCTTTCACCTGCGGCAGGCTAGACGGCTGGCCCCCTTCCTGTCCAGGGACGACCTAGCTACGGTGATCCAGGCTACGGTCATCTCAGGACTGGACTACTGTAACGCCCTCTACATTGGCCTTCCTCTGTCAGTGATCTGGAAGCTCAAGTTGGTACAAAATGCAGCTGCTCGGCTTCTTGCGGGAATTCCGATGAGATGCCACATAACACCAATCTGACTGCAGCTGCATTGGTTACCAATTGAGCACCAGATCACTTTCAAAGGGATGGGACTCACCTTGAAGGCCTTGCATGGTCTGGGGCCGATGTACCTGAGGGACCGCCTCACCCCCTACCAACCCCAGAGATCCCTCCATTCTGAGGACCAAGATCTATTGGAAATTCCCAGTGTCAAGACCTTGCGTCTAACAGCAACCAGACACAGAGCCTTTACAGCAGTGGCACCATCACTCTGGAATACTCTGCCACCTGAAGTCCGTGCCTTGCGGGACTTATCAGCTTTCCGCAGGGCATGTAAGACATACCTGTTTTGACAGGCCTTTGATTTTTGATAGTGTTGTTTTTAAATTGTTTTAAATTGCTTTTAGATTTTAGCCTGTTCTTGTAAGCCGCTCCAAGCCCCAGGGGAGTGGTGGCATATAAGTTTAAATAATAAATAAATAAATAAATACACACACACACACACACATATATATCTCAGGTATGACCACCCAGTCTTACCCTTGTCTGCCATACAGGAAAAGCAAAATCAAGGCACCCCCAACAGATGGTCACCCAGCTGTTGTAATAATAATAATAATAATAATAATAATAATAATAATAATAATAATAATAATAATAGGAGCGACTCCAGGGACCATCCCCCTTATGCCTTGCAGGAAAAGCACAGTGCGCCCCTGGCAGATGTCAATCCAGCCTCTGTATTAATTGAAGTAGTAGTTGTAATGATAATTGTAGTAACAACAGAAACTTCAGGGGCCATCCAGTTCAGTTGCCTACCGCCATGCAGGAAAAGCACAAAGCACTCCCTGAGCGTTGGGAGGGAAATAGGATTTTGGAAGCAAAGGAGATGAGGGGGGAAGGGTCTGGGTGGTGAGGAAATGAGGTGGGCAATGAGGGACGCAGGGGAGAGTCTGTACTCCTGAGGACGTTGCTGCTACTGTTTGGGCAGCTCCAAAACAGGAGGAGGAGGAAAGAGGAAATGGGAAGCAGCATGGCACGATGGAGCCCCTGACTATCACTTGTGGAGCCCCAAGGTTTTGGGCTTGAGTGTTACCACTACGCTGATGACACTCAGCTGGTGCTGAAGATGGAAGGCCGACCGGACTCTGTACCCGATAATTTCCATCAGTACCTTGAGGCCGTTACTGGATGGCTGCGTGCCAGCAGGTTGAGAGTGAATCCAGCAAAGACGGAGATCCTATGGCTGGGTCGACCGGGCAGTGGGGATATCCAGCTGCCTACCCTGGATGGCGAGGCGCTACGCCCGTCATCATTGGTAAAGAGTCTGGGAGTCCTTTTGGACCCTCTGCTGACGATGGAGGCCCAGGTCTCCTCCGCCGTGAGCAGAACCTTCTTTCTCTCACCTGCGGCAGGCTAGACGGCTGGCCCCCTCCCTGTCCAGGGATGACCTTGCTACGGTGATCCAGGCTACGGTCATCTCAGGACTGGACTACTGTAACGCCCTCTACATTGGCCTTCCTCTGTCGTGATCCGGAAGCTCAAGTTGGTACAAAATGCAGCTGCTCGGCTTCTTGCGGGAATTCCGATGAGATGCCACATAACACCAATCTTACTACAGCTGCATTGGTTACCAATTGAGCACCGGATCACTTTCAAAGTGATGGTACTCACCTTTAAGGCCTGGCATGGTCTGGGGCCGATGTACCTGAGGGACCGCCTCACCCCCTACCAACCCCAGAGATCCCTCCGTTCTGAGGACCAAGATCTATTGGAAATTCCCAGTGTCAAGACCGTGCGTCTAACAGCAACCAGACGCAGAGCCTTTACAGCAGTGGCACCATCACTCTGGAATACTCTGCCACCTGAAGTCCGTGCCTTGCGGGACTTATCAGCTTTCCGCAGGGCATGTAAGACATATGTTTCGACAGGCCTTTGATCTTTGATATTGCTGTTTTTAAATTGTTTTAAATTGTGTTAGATTTTAGCTTGTTCTTGTAAGCCGCTCTGAGCCCCAGGAGAGTGGCAGCATGAAAAACCTGCAAAGCACATTGGCACCATTTAGGAATTTAGCCATGTATAAATATGTGAGAGGAAGCCACAGGGAGGAGGGAGCAAGCTTGTTTTCTGCTTCCCTGGAGACTAGGACGCAATGGAACAATGACTTCAAACTACAAGAGAGGAGATTCCATCTGAACATGAGGAAGAACTTCCTGACTGTGAGAGCCGTTCAGCAGTGGAACTCTCTGCCCTGGAGTGTGGTGGAGGCTCCTTCTTTGGAAGCTTTTAAACAGAGGCTGGATGGCCATTTGTCAGGGGTGATTTGAATGCAATTTCCTGCTTCTTGGCAGAATGGGGTTGGACTGGATGGCCCATGAGGTCTCTTCCAACTCTTTGATTCTATGATTCTATGATCCAGCGGATATTGGCAATCTGGTCTCTCATTCCTCTGCCTTTTCTAAATACACACACACACACACACACACACACACACACACACACACATACATATATATCTCAGGTATGACCACCCAGTCTTTGTAATATTTATTATTATTATTATTATTATTATTATTATTATTATTATTATTATTATTATTATTATTATAGGAGTAGCCCGACTGGCCATCCAGTCTTACCCTTGTCTGCCATACAGGAAAAGCAAAATCAAGTCACCCCCAACAGATGGTCACCCAGCTGTTGTAATAGTAATAATAGTAATAATAAAAATAATACTAATAGGATCAACTCCAGGGACCATCCCCCTTTTGCCATGCAGGAAAGCCTTGGACCCTTTCCTTTTCCCTCTCAGTCACTTAAAATGAGTGGGAATCCATAGCTAGATTTCAGTGCTAGATTACCGCAGTGCAGTCGGCTTGGGGCTGCCCTTGGAGACTTCTTATTGATAAAGACGTGAGACAGAGCTTTCTCGGTCTCTAAACCCATGGTTCCCTTCTTGGTCTCTAAACCCATGAATCCCAAACTCTGGTCCTCAAGGTGTTTTGGACTTCAACTCCCACCATTCCGAACAGTCTCAGGCCCTTTCCTTTTCCCTCTCAGTCACTTAAAATTGTCGCAGCTGTGGTGTTGCTGCTTTATAGTTGGGGTTGACTTCAAGCATTCAAACCCCCTTCTCGGAAGCTGCGCCCCGTTGAGAAGAATAATACAATCCACAGAAGACAAACTTTCTTCCAATAAAGTAAATGTTTATGCAATAGTCACAAATAAAAGATTCAGTCTATTGATCCCAATATTCCAGCAAACCTTCCTTGAGCTTTTACAGGAATCTATTCCTCTTCTTCTAGCTCTTGCTTTCTTCACAGTCTCACCAACAGCATTCTCTGCTCATGCTCTTCTCTACTCTTCTCTATTTCTTCTCAGTCTCTCAATTTGTAGTAGCTAAGCTCTCACAGGTGGCTTGACTGTTCCTGGCCGCACAATGACTGGACATGATTCCTGCAACCGCTTACCCATTTTTCACTTAAGAAATGATCTAAATAACATAAAACTCTGACAAAAATGAGTGGGAATCCATAGCTAGATTTCAGTGCTAGATTACCGCAAGGCAGTTGGCTTGGGGCTGCCCTTGGAGACTCCTTATTGATAAAGATGTGAGATAGAGCTTTCTCAGTCTCAAACCCAGGGTCTGGGTGGTGAGGAAAAGAGGTGGGCAATGAGGGACGCAGGGGAGAAAGAGTCCATGCCCCTGAGGACGTTGCTGCTACTGTTTGGGCAGCTCCAAACTTTAATTTCCCAGGAGGAGGAAGGAGGAAATGGGAAGCAGCATGACTATCACTTGTGGAGCCCCAAGGGCTCCCCGGAGCACAGTTTGAGAACCCCTGATGTAGATGCATGTCTCCAAGCTCTGAGTTATTGACTAGCTGTGCTGTCTTCTTGTTATGTGTGTAACCCTGCAGGACAGTTTGGTTTACATGCTGAACCGAGACCAGCACACCGTCGGCCAAAGGACGCAAGCCAGCAAACCGAGCATTAGCCTCTCCGCTCCGGACATCCTTCCCCTCCACTGCACCATCCGCCGGGTGAAGACCTCCAGCCGATCCCGCCACCATCGCTCGGAAGAGAAGCTGGTCTTGGAGCCCATCCCTGGGGCCGCCGTCTCCATCAACTTCTCCGAGGTGGGCCGGACAGTCACGCTCCACCACGGAGACCTCATCTCCCTCGGCCTCTACTATTTGCTCCTCTACAAGGACCCCTTGAAAACCCAGCCGCTGCCGGCTCAGACTCTGATGCGCCTCCGAGCCGTGCGCCGGGCCTCCGAGCCGGAGCTGCCCTCCGGGTGCAAAATGTGCGGAAACCTCTTGAAAGACAAGGCGGGCCCTTCGTCCAAGAAGCAAGGGGCCCACCACCCACAGGCCCCGTCGGGACGGAGAGGCGGGCGGAGGAAGCTGCAGCTGGAGTTCAACAAGGCCAACGAAGACGTGCTCCTCAAGAGGATCGTCAGCCTCATCGAGCCCACGGGAGACGACCACAAGCTGACGCCGGCGTTTCTCCTCTGCCTTTGCGTCCAGCACTCGGCCAACAACTTCAGGCCTGGGGAGTTCGGCCAGTTGCTTCTCAAGTCGGCCAAGATGATCCAGAGGACTGTGTGGGTCAGTAGCAATTTGGGGTCAGAGTCTGGAGAACTTCCATTGTGGAGGACTATTATAAAACCCAGGATCTGGGGGTTGCAGTCCCCCCAAGAGTACAGTATTTACTTGAATCTAATGCTCAATTATCTTGCCAGACTTAGGGTACGCATTAGATTTGTGTAATACGGTCACCTTAGTGCTGAGCCAAAGGAAAAGGGGAAGATGCTTCAAGAGCGTCTGGAGCTCCTATTTGAGGGATAACACCAGTAATTGAATTGCCATAGGCTCAATGCTATGTAATCCTATGTAAGCCCTTGGAGACTCCTTATTGATAAAGATGTGAAATACACCCTCTCAGCCACTTAAGCTGAGGGGGAATCCATAGCTAGATATCAGTGCTAGATTACTGCAGTGTAGTTGGCTTGGGGCTGCCCTTGGAGACGCCTTATTGATAAAGATATGAAATACACCCTCTCAGCCAATTAAGCTGAGGGGGAATCCATAGCTAGATATCATCTCTAGATTACCACAATGCAGTTGGCTTGGGGCTGCCCTTGGAGACTCCTTTTTGATAAAGATGTGAGATACACCCTTCTCGGTCCCGAAACCCATGATTCCCAAACTCTGGTCCTCAAGGTGTTTTGGACTCCAACTCCCACCATTCCGAACAGTCTCAGGCCCTTTCCTTTTCCCTTTCAGTCGCTTAAGCTGAGGGGGAATCCATAGCTAGATTTCACTGCTAGATTACTGCAATGCAGTTGGCTTGGGGCTGCCCTTGGAGACTCCTTATTGATAAATTTGTGAGATAGAGCCTTCTCGGTCCTTAAACCTATGATTTCCAAACTCTGGTCCTCAAGGTGTTTTGGACTTCAACTCCCACCATTCCTAACACCCTCAGTCCCTTTCCTTTCCTCCCTCAGCCACTTAAGCTGAGGGGGAATCCATAGCTAGATTTCACTGCTAGATTACCGCAATGCAGTTGGCTTGGGGCTGCCCTTGGAGACTCCTTATTAATAAAGATGTGGGATAGAGCCTTCTTGGTCTCTAAACCCATGATTCCCTTCTCCGTCTCTAAACCCACGATTCCCTTCTCCATCTCTAAACCCATGATTTCCAAACTCTGGTCCTCAAGGTGTTTTGGACTCCAACTCCCACCATTTCTAACAGCCTCAGGCCCTTTCTTTCCCCCCTTCAGCAACTTAAGCTGAGGGGGAATCCATAGCTAGATTTCACTGCTAGATTACCACAATGCAGTTGGCTTGGGGCTGCCCTTGGAGACTCCTTATTGATAAAGATGTGAGATAGAGCCTTCTCGGTCTCTAAACCCACGATTCCCAAACTCTGGTCCTCAAGGTGTTTTGGACTTCAGCTCCCACATTTCCAAACAGCCTAAGGCCCTTTCCTTTTTGTGCTCAGCTGCTTAAGATGAGGAGGAATCCATAGCTAGATTTCACTGCTAGATTACCGCAATGCAGTTGGCTTGGGGCTGCCCTTGGAGACTCCTTATTGATAAAGATGTGAGATAGAGCCTTCTCGGTCCCTAAACCCATGATTCCTAAACTCTGGTCCTCAAGGTGTTTTGGACTTCAACTCCCAGATGCCTCAGCCACTTTGGTCAATGGTTGGATATTCTAGGACTGTTAGAGTACCAGAGTTTGGGAATCATTGCCTCAGACTCTAGAGCAGGCATGGGCAAACTTGGGCCCTCCAGGTGTTTTGGACTTCATCTCCTACAATTCCTAACAGCCTGTAGGCTGTTAGGAATTGTGGGAGTTGAAGTCCAAAACACCTGGGAGGCCCAAGTTTGATCTTGCCTGCTCTGTAGCATTGAACCAAGGCAGTTAAAGTGGATTCATTCTACCGCACAGATGCACCCCAAGGTTTCTTTTCCGTTGCTGGAAGTTTTCCGGGCTGCCTGGCCATATTCCAGAAGCATTCTCTCCTGACGTTTCACCCACATCTATGGCAGGCATCCTCTGAGGTTGTGAGGTCTGTTGGAAACTAGGCAAGTGGGGTTCATATATCCGTGGAATAATGTCCAAGGTGGGAGAAAGAACCCTTATCACTTTGAGGCAAGTGTGAAGGTTGCAATTGGCCACCTTGATTATCTTTGAAGAGCCTGACAGCTATTCAATTATGGGGACAATTTCAACAGAAAGGAGGAAACTATGAACACGAACAAAATCTGGCTCTCAGTTTTTTAAAAAAACTCTGAAATAGGGACAGTAAAGAAAGAGAAACAGAGGAATTCCAGATAGGAAACAACTAGGGCCAGCTAACCTCCCAACGAAGCATTCCTCCAGGCAGGAAGCAGCCAGGCTTTGAAGCTACAAAGCCATTAATGCTAATCAAGGTGGCCAATTGCAACATTCACACTTGCCTCCAACAGACAAGAGTTCTTTCTCCCGCCCTGGACATTATTCCACAGGTATACAAACCCCACTTGCCTAGTTTCCAACAGCCCTCACAACTGGGTTGCTGTGAGTTTTCTGGACTGTGTGGCCACGGAAAATGCACAGCAACCCAGTGATCCTGGCCATGACTACACATTGAAGACCTCACAACCTCTGACGATGCCGGCCATAGGTGTGGGCGAAATGTCAGGAGAGAATGCTTCTGCCACATGGCCAGGCAGTCCGAAAAACTCACAGCAAGCCCATAGTTGAAATGCCTTCCATATCTCCTAGAGGTCGTTTTGGAGCAAAAATATTTTCCACAAAAAGAAAAAAAGGAAAAAAAATATTTGCAATGTCTTTATTTCTGCCAAAGGTCTTAGGAGCCAGAAATACAACTAGGGAGGCCCCACTTTGCCAACTTCTGCCCAAAGATTGGCATCATTTGAGCATCTCCATCACTACTTTTTTTCTGGAGAGTATTTGCTTGCTTTAAAGCAGAACCATTGAATCAATTATTGATTTTCTGCAAGGGTTGATGCGTCCACTTCCCCATTGGCCCAGGGAAAGTCTTCCAGTTCAGACTCACAATTGGGTTGAGGCCCAGAGATGGCGGGCTATTTTGGGGGAGGAAAGAAGGAGAAAACCAAAGGATCGAAGCAAAGCATCTGGAATCCGAAACGGCAGCGCTCTGCAGTGCAGCATTTTGTCAAAAATGCACACTGTAGTAGAAAAGCATGCAAGCCCCAAAATGCGGATTTCAGACTGAAACAGATTGGTGCCTTATTTTTTTTCCCCCAAGACTCTCTATTTGTCTTTCTGCATGGCAACCATTCATTTTGGGAAACCTCTTTCATCTGTATCTGCTTCCACCCATTTTTTAAAAATTTGGACTTCTCTGGAAAAGTGCCTAAATCCCTATTCAAATCATAACTGCAATGTATTTATTTATATGTTTATCGTGTCAGGAGCAAGCCAACAGTTGTATTGCATTTTTAAACAAGCAAACAAACAAAACACAAAGTTTGCAAGCTTGGTAGTTGATTAAATGTCCTTTGACCAGTACCTGGCCCTTGGAGTGCCTCTGGTGTTGCCTCAAGAAGGTCCTCCCTTGTGCATGTGGCAGGGCTAAGGGTGCATTGCAGCAGGTGGTCTGTGGTTTGCTCTTCTCCACACTCGCCTGTCATGGATTCCACTTTGTGGCCCCATTTCTTGAGGTTGGCTTCGCATCTCGTGGTGCCTCGAGCCATTAAGAGAGACAGCTAAGAAATAATAATAATAATAATAATAATAATAATAATAATAATACTACGAAGGTTGAATGAAAAGTAATGCCTCCACCTTCGTAACTCTTCAACAGATGGCACTACTGGTATGCGGCAGGTACTGGCTTGTTCAGTAGACTCTCCTCTACAGTTCCATTTTGGCAGGAAGCCTTAGCATTGAATGGTTGTGTTGTTAAAGTGCGAAGAATGGAACCCTGCACAGTACAAGGGTTGAATGAAAAGTAATGCCTCCCCCTTCGTAATCCTCAACAACTCCTCAACGGATGGCAGTACTGGCTTGTTCAGTAGACTCTCCTCTACAGTTCCATTTTGGCAGGAAGCCTTAGCATTGAATGGTTGTGTTGTTAAAGTGCAAAGTATGGAACCCTGCGCAGATGGTCGGTCAATGCGAACTTAAGCAACATGTAGTCATTGAATTCTTGACAGCAGAAGGTGTCACCCCAAAGGACATTCATCAGAGAATGCAAGCTGTTTATGGTGATTGTGTTGATGTGAGTACAGTGTGTTGTTGGGCAAGTAAGTTTAAAGATGTTGAGGTGGGAATATCTGACTTGCATGACAAATAAAGAGTTGGACGTCCTGTGACAGCAACCACTGAGTTTCACAAGCAAAAGGTTGACAGATTGATTCAGGATGATCGTCTTATCACTCAGAGAGAAATTTCAAGTATAATCGGCATTTCACAAGAATGTGTGGGTCACATTATTGCTTTGCTTGGCTATCAGAAGATCTGTGCACAATGGGTACCCAGGATGAGAGAACTGTGAGACGCTGGTTGTGGAAACAGAGTGTCGACTTCTTCCGTGACGGCTTCAGAAAACTTGTTCATCGTTGGCAGAAATGTATCCAATTGTCTGGTGATTATGTGGAAAAGTGAATAGTGGTAGTTAAAGAGCACATTCTAAGGATTATTTCTGTGTTTGATTTATTAAAATATTCCCATCCAAACCCAAATAACGAAGGTGGAGGCATTACTTTTCATTCAACCCTCGTATGTAAGGAATGCCATACAGTTGGGACATGGTTATAAGAAGGAGTAATGCAACAAAGCAAATATAGATTTGTCTTTTCCTTTTCTTGTGTCTCTGAAGCATGGATTCATTTCGAACTGTTTCCTTTGTTTTTGTCTCTTGATTCCAGGAGAAAACGAACGAGCTCGCAGAGAAGCAATCCCAACAGTAAGTCTTCCAAAGCTAGATTTCATGTGCTAGATTACCGCAGGGCCTTTGGCTTGGGGCTGCCCTTGGAGACTTCTGTTGATCAAGATGTGAGATAGAGCTTTCTCAGTCCCTAAACTAATGGTCCCCAAACTCTGGTCCTCAAGGTGTTTTGGACTTATTTCACCCGCTAGATTACTGTACGGCCTTTGTCTTGGGGCTGCCCTTGGAGGCTCCCTGTTGATCAAGATGTGAGATAGAGCTTTCTCAGTCTCTAAACTAATGGTCCCCAAACTCTGGTGCTCAAGGTGTTTTGGACTTATTTCACCCGCTAGATTACCACAGGGCAGTTGGCTTGGGGCTGCCCTTGGAGACTCCCTATTAAGCGGCTGAGGGGGGGAAAGGAAAGAATCTGAGGCCAGAAATGGTGGGAATTGAAGTCCAAAACACCTGGAAGGCCAAAGTTTGCCCATGCCTGATCTAGATCTCCTTCCAAAAAATGTCCTGCATTGTTTTAAGCTGAACTGTTTGTATCTTTTCTAATGGCATTTCATTCCTTCTGGAGTCGGTTTAATCCCTTTTGTAAACAGCTTGATTCTATTGTATCGTTCGTATGTTTTAGCTGTTCTGCTTCTTATTTCAAATGTAAGCTGCTTTGGGTTCCAGTTTGGGGTGAAAGGCAATATAATCGTAATCATAAAAGAGGTTGCTGTGAGTTTTCTGGGTTGTACGCCCATGCTCCAGAAGCATTCTCTCCTGACATGTCACCCACATCTATGGCAACAGACAAGAGTTCTTTCTCCCACCCTGGACATCATTCCACAGATATATAAACAGGAAGTAAGCAGCCAGACCTTGAAGCTGCAAGGCCATTCGATGCTAACCAAGCTGGCTAGTTGCAACATTCAAACTTGCCTCCAACAGACAAGATTCTTTCTCCTACCTTGGACATCATTCCACAGATATATAAACAGGAAGTAAGCAGCCAGATCTTGAAGCTGATAGGTCATTAAATGCTAATCAAGCTGGCCAATTGAAACATTCACACCTAACTCCAACAAACAAGAGTTCTGTCTCCCACCCTGGATATTCCACAGTGATATAAACAGGAAGTAAGCAGCCAGACCTTGAAGCTGCATGGCTAGCCAGTTGCAACATTCACACCTGCCTCCAACAAACAAGAGTTCTTTCTCCCACCCTGGACATCATTCCACAGATATATAAACAGGAAGTGAGCAGCCAGACCTTGAAGCTGCATGGCTAGCCAGTTGCAACATTCACACCTGCCTCCAACAAACAAGAGTTCTTTCTCCCACCCTGGACATCATTCCACAGATATATAAACAGGAAGTGAGCAGCCAGACCTTGAAGCTGCATGGCTAGCCAGTTGCAACATTCACACCTGCCTCCAACAAACAAGAGTTCTTTCTCCCACCCTGGACATCATTCCACAGATATATAAACAGGAAGTGAGCAGCCAGACCTTGAAGCTGCATGGCTAGCCAGTTGCAACATTCACACCTGCCTCCAACAAACAAGAGTTCTTTCTCCCACCCTGGACATCATTC
>NW_026847771.1:104883757-104994922 GCF_025583915.1 Anolis sagrei ordinatus | reverse complement strand
TCACAAGTATTATTTCTCTAAGCCATGATACTGAAGGAAGCAGAGACGTCAACCATGAGAAAGGTTGCCATCTATCTAACTTTACATTATGATTTATTAACTCTTGCAATTTTTCCAAATCATCTTCAATTGTTTGGTTCAGATTATGAAATTGGACCACGCACTGGCCCTTTATTACAGAACAGAATCCTCCTTTTGTTGCCAACAAATAATCTAGGGCTAGCTTGTGTTGCATTGTCATTTGGCTTAGTTCTTCAATTTCTGATTGCAACTGCCTAACTATTTTCCCTGTGGCATTTATGCTTTTCTCTAATCTACATGTGAGTCCCATGATACTTTTCCTGTTTTCTTGGGCCATTATTCCAGGATAGGACCCGAGGGTTAGGAGCCCTGTTATTAATCCTCCTCCTACCCTTGAGCCTTCAGTTTCGGACAGTTGTGAGTCTATAATCACTTCGTCTGAGCACTCAGGTCCTAGGGGTGCTATGGCTTTCAAAGATCTCTGAAGCCTCCTAGGGTGTTTAAGGACTCGTACAGGGAATGTCAGGTATCCTACCCCAACACACTGGTTTCCTCCTGGATGAAAATTGGTTGCCCATTTATCAAAGAAAAACCACATATTGGGATCTCTAATATGCCATCCTGAACAAATACTGCCTCCATTTCTCAGGGACGTGTAATTTGACTCAAACAGTGGGTACTCAGGGTATAGTTCTTTCCAATCCGTGTCTGCCAAATTTTGTTTGTTAACATATGTAGAGTTATAGGTTCCATACAAATAAAACTTGTCCTGACAGTGAGTGTAATTTGTCAACCTTGTTAGGAAGGCTTTTCTGTGTTCCCAGCCTTTCCATTTTTGATTCCATGTACCCTTGTTTGCACAACAAAAACACATTCCCCTCGTGGTGGCAGTATATCTTATTCGTCTGAATTTAATGTGTTTTAATCCATCGGGGACCTGGGAAAATATGGTGGGATTTTGAATAGTTCCTTGTAACCCCCCGAGCACCACCTGGGGGTCGGCTATTAGTGTAGGGAGGAAAGAGAAGTCACCTACTTTCTCTGGATGTTCATATAGGAGTGCCACATCTTTTCCATGCTGATCAAACATGAATCTGGCATGTTCTTTTAGCCAATTTCCCTGTATCATAGTGATCATGTTTATAAGCATCATGTACCCAAAAACCGTCTGAACTCCAACTGGTTTCCTAGGGCACCCTTCCCTCCTCCCCATTATAATTTTTATCCACCACTTCCAAAATAGGGCTTTCGTTGGGCCACGCTGCGTCATACTTGACCTGCGACGATCTGTTGTTCCCGAAGAGGTCAGCTTCATGGCCTTGTTGACCCCTTAGGGAGTTGCCGGACGATCCTGAGTCTCAGGTCACTCTGATCTGCCTTTTTTATTTCCCACACGGGGGGTGCCAGCTTGGCACGGGTATAGTGTATCCAAGGCTTAACTTCCTTTACTTTAATGGCAGTGGGGGTGGATATCAGCACAGTATAGGGCCCTCTCCACTTTGGTCCTAGTGGGTCAATCTTCCACTCCTTCACAAGCACCTCGTCACCTGGCGAAAAACAATGCAAAGGTGTGGTAGGATAGGGTGGATTTAACTCTGAAGTATATTGTGCAATTTGTTTTATCTGTCCAGCCAGGGCTTGTACTTGTTGAATGGTTTGTTTATCTCCAATCACATGTTGGTCTCCCCCTTTGTCCAATATCGACCTCAAATTTAATGGTGGTCTGCCATATAGTCTCTCATAGGGGGTCAGACCTGTTCTCTTGTGAGGGGTACATCTTATTCTCAGTAGTACCATGGGCAATATTATAGTCCACCCCAGCCCTGTCTCCTGACAGATTTTTGACATGGCAGTCTTTAGAGTTCGATTCATTCTCTCAACTTTAGCTGAGGACTGGGGCCTATAAGCGCAGTGCAATTTCCATTTAGTGCCCAGTATTTGACATAGTCCTTGAATTACCTTGTGTACATAAGCTGGACCGTTGTCAGACCCTATTTCTAATGGTATTCCAAATCTGGGGATTATGTCCTTTAAAAGTGCTCTTGAAACTTCTACTGCCTTTTCAGTTCGGGTTGGGTATGCCTCTACCCACCCGGTGTAGGTGTCCACAAAAACAAGCAAATATTTGTAGCCCTTTTGCGGGGGCATCTCAGTAAAATCAGTCAAAATTGCCTCGAATGGGACGTTGCCTATGTGTTGAATTCCTGGTGGCTTTAAGGGTCCCTCTCGAGGATTATTCTTGGCGCATGTCCAGCATCTGCGTGCTGCTGCTGATGCCAGGCTATGGAGTCCATCAATGTACATTTGTCGTTCCAGCAGCTTAGCTAGGGCTGTCTTACCCAGGTGTGTGTTGGAGTGTATATGTCGGACTATGTGCCACGCCATATCCTTAGGGACATAAACGCGGTTATCTGGCATCACAATGACCTCTCCCTTCCATTCTCCTTTTTTCCCCAAAGCCCAATTTTCCTCCTCTTTTGTGTATGTAAATTTTTCTAATGGGGGATCTTCTATTACTGTCACAGCCATCATGTGCTGTTTATTGTGGGGGTGCTTAGCTGCCTCTCTTGCGGCCAAATCAGCTAGCCTATTGCCTTGTGTCACTGGGTCCTCTCCCCTTTGGTGCCCTTTATAATGCATTACAGCCACTTTATCCGGGTCCCAGACCGCCTCCAGGAGGGCCACAATCTCAGCCGCATTTTTAACGCCCTTTCCAGCCGACGTAAGGAGTCCCCGCTCCTTATACAAAGCTCCATGGGCATGGAGCGTAGTAAAGGCGTACTTTGAGTCCGTGTAGACATTGACCCGTTTTCCCTTTGCCAACTGCAGTGCTCTGGTGAGGGCTATCAATTCAGCCCGTTGAGCGGAGGTTCCCGGAGGGAGCGACTCTGCTTCCAGAATCTCTCCCCCCCCCTGTACCACCGCATATCCTGTACGCCTCTCACCGTTCTCCATGAAGCTATTGCCATCTGTGAACAGGGTCATGTCTGCCTTGGACATTGGTACATCTTTTAAATCGGGTCGGCTGGAGTATACCTGTTCCATCACCTGAATGCACTGGTGGACCATTTCCTCCCCTGGGGCAGGCAACAAGGTAGCCGGATTCAGGGTAGCACAAGTTTCTAGGGTCACCATCGGGTTATCACACAACACCCCCTCATATTTTGTCAGTCTCTCATTTGTGAGCCAGCGTGGTCCCTTGGTGTCTAACAGCGCCTTCACATGGTGTGGTACCTTAACGGCCAGCGGCTGTCCTAAGGTCAATTTATTTGCTTTTTTTTATCAAATCTACCGCTGCTGCCACTGCACGAAGACAGGGCGGCATTCCCTGTGCTACCGTGTCTAACTGTTTTGACAGATAAGCCACTGGTCTCTGCCATGATCCTAATGTCTGGGTAAGTATCCCTACAGCCACTCCTTCCTTCTCAGACACGAACAAGTCGAACGGTTTCTCCAAGTCTGGGAGCCCGATCCTCCATTCTTCTTTCATGGGTATTGTCACTAGCATCTGGCCATTGTCTAAAAATTGGATTTGTGTTCTTAATTTTGACAAAATGTCTCTTCCTAATAATGACACTGGGCAATCAGGGTGATATAGTAACTTATGACTCACATTATGGCCTGTTAGATTACATGTCTGTTCCTGTAGAAAAGGGCATTTCTGAATTTTTCCTGACAGCCCCACCACTTTGGTGACTTTTGCGCTGGTAGGACCAATAAGTTTGTTCACCACTGATCGTTTTATCCCAGTGTCCACTAAAAAGTCAACTTGCTGGTCCCCTACTTCTATAGTGACCATCGGCTCCCCGGGGTCCAGCAAAACGAGAGCCTTGTCGGTTCATTTCTCTTCTTCTGCATCTTCCCATTCCTCTTCCGCTATTGTAGCCACTGCTGCTTCCCTCTTCTGGTGCAGGGTATAGCCTCCTCGGCCTCTTCTACGTCCTCTACCTCTTTCTCTATCTCTTTCTTGACCTCGTCTTTCGCCTCCTTCTTCTCCAGTCACCTTCTCTGTACATTCCTCATATGACGGAGGCGGTGGTAATGTCCGTTCCTGGTCCACGGGCCCTTGGGCGCCTTGAACCGCTGCTAGTGGGGGCGCATTGGGAGTTGCATATCGCTGCCCCCGGTAACTACATTCCTCCACCGGCTCTTCTTCCTGGGCAAGGACTTTAACCTTGACTTTCCTTCCTTTCTTCCTTATCATCATACACTGACCTTCTTTACACTTCTGGACCCAATCAGGATTTTGGGTCACCACGTTGTCCCAGGCATCAATATAAATATATTGATTCGGATGATGGTGAGCACAAAATTTTTCTACCTGCCTAATCTTCTTTAGGTCCCATGACCCTTCTGCAGGCCACCCAAAAGGAAAGGTGGGCCATTCTCCTGTGCACAGATTCCTTAATCTGTGGTCCTTAAGATCTCCTGGATCTTCCTGACTCGATGCAGCTACAAACTTATCAAAGTTGTCTAGCATACACTGAAGCGGAGTCACTGCCTTTGAGTTCCTCCCACCCATGGCCTCTAGTGGGGAGCAAACCTTGGCCTAGACGCCCGGACACTCGACGGCACGTTTTAGGAACCGCAAGGTTTGCCCTGTCCTCCCACTACCCCACGGGATACTTAGTGGTCCCCCTTTCCCCCAGCGCTGGTGTGTGTGTTACCTAGTGTCTTTACTTGACCACTTATACTTGCCGGATTGCTGTAGACGTCGGAACAACCTTCGCCCCCGGACTTTTCCTCCTCCTGGATCCTTTCTATCACTCCTCCACTCCCAGTTGATTTCTTGAGAACCCGAAGAGTTGCGATTTGTCTTGATCAAGCGCCACGGACAGAAGAGGGGAGTGTCGCAGCCGGTTATCAGTCGGGGGCCCCCTTTGTCTCGGCTCACGGCAATCGCCTCTCGCGCCCCCGATGCTGATCAAAAATCGTCTTGCCAACAAGATCTGTCTCCCCGGACTCTCGGCCTGTCTGAATAAATCTCGGTGGAACCTCCAAAAATGAAGCAGGCTTTTCTTCCCCTGAGCAATTGCTCAAAGGCTCAGCCAAAATTTCCAAACCGAGTCCGTATTGCAGGCGCAGATGAGTCAGGAAAGACAGCCAACTGAGTTCAGCAAGAATATCAAAGTTTATTATAGCAGCTGCTAGTTGGCTTTCGACGCAACAAGGCGTCTCTCGGGAAAGCCACCCAGCACAATGGGTTCGAGTTATTTTATATATCAAAAGGGGTTCGGCCTTACGGGCCGCCCCAAAGATTAAATCATTGGTTAAAAGAGCTGTCAATATTATACATACGTTAAGCAATTAGATCATACACTTTTTAGGTTTCGTTTCTCAATAAGCAAGCTCTTTTTGGAAACATCACAAGATGCTGATATGCAAAATACAGCTGGGGACATCTGCTAATCTGGCAAGCTTAATTTAGCCTTGGCTAGTTCCTCTCTGTAAAGTCAGCATGTCTCTTGACCGAAAATTTACCTCTTCACAAAAAACTCTTTGGCACCAAAAGCCTGTCTTTGTCTCCCATATATGGTCAAGTCCATCCGTTCTCTTTTCTCTATGAAAACCTTGGCATTTTGTAAAACTATAGCTATATTTTCTGAAGAGCCTACAGAACAAAATTGAGGGGTATTTGCCATCACAACTATTAGGTCCATTGATCTGCAAAAATATGGGATCTGATCCTGCCTTAACACCTGCCTCCAACAAACAAGAGTTCTTTCTCCCACCCTGGACATCATTCCACAGATATATAAACAGGAAGTGAGCAGCCAGACCTTGAAGCTGCATGGCTAGCCAGTTGCAACATTCACACCTGCCTCCAACAAACAAGAGTTCTTTCTCCCACCCTGGACATCATTCCACAGATATATAAACAGGAAGTAAGCAGCCAGACCTTGAAGCTGCATGGCTAGCCAGTTGCAACATTCACACCTGCCTCCAACAAACAAGAGTTCTTTCTCCCACCCTGGACATCATTCCACAGATATATAAACAGGAAGTGAGCAGCCAGACCTTGAAGCTGCATGGCTAGCCAGTTGCAACATTCACACCTGCCTCCAACAAACAAGAGTTCTTTCTCCCACCCTGGACATCATTCCACAGATATATAAACAGGAAGTGAGCAGCCAGACCTTGAAGCTGCATGGCTAGCCAGTTGCAACATTCACACCTGCCTCCAACAAACAAGAGTTCTTTCTCCCACCCTGGACATCATTCCACAGATATATAAACAGGAAGTAAGCAGCCAGACCTTGAAGCTGCATGGCTACCAGTTGCAACATTCACACCTGCCTCCAACAAACAAGAGTTCTTTCTCCCACCCTGGACATCATTCCACAGATATATAAACAGGAAGTGAGCAGCCAGACCTTGAAGCTGCATGGCTAGCCAGTTGCAACATTCACACCTGCCTCCAACAAACAAGAGTTCTTTCTCCCACCCTGGACATCATTCCACAGATATATAAACAGGAAGTAAGCAGCCAGACCTTGAAGCTGCATGGCTAGCCAGTTGCAACATTCACACCTGCCTCCAACAAACAAGAGTTCTTTCTCCCACCCTGGACATCATTCCACAGATATATAAACAGGAAGTAAGCAGCCAGACCTTGAAGCTGCATGGCTAGCCAGTTGCAACATTCACACCTGCCTCCAACAAACAAGAGTTCTTTCTCCCACCCTGGACATCATTCCACAGATATATAAACAGGAAGTAAGCAGCCAGACCTTGAAGCTGCATGGCTAGCCAGTTGCAACATTCACACCTGCCTCCAACAAACAAGAGTTCTTTCTCCCACCCTGGACATCATTCCACAGATATATAAACAGGAAGTGAGCAGCCAGACCTTGAAGCTGCATGGCTAGCCAGTTGCAACATTCACACCTGCCTCCAACAAACAAGAGTTCTTTCTCCCACCCTGGACATCATTCCACAGATATATAAACAGGAAGTAAGCAGCCAGACCTTGAAGCTGCATGGCTAGCCAGTTGCAACATTCACACCTGCCTCCAACAAACAAGAGTTCTTTCTCCCACCCTGGACATCATTCCACAGATATATAAACAGGAAGTAAGCAGCCAGACCTTGAAGCTGCATGGCTAGCCAGTTGCAACATTCACACCTGCCTCCAACAAACAAGAGTTCTTTCTCCCACCCTGGACATCATTCCACAGATATATAAACAGGAAGTGAGCAGCCAGACCTTGAAGCTGCATGGCTAGCCAGTTGCAACATTCACACCTGCCTCCAACAAACAAGAGTTCTTTCTCCCACCCTGGACATCATTCCACAGATATATAAACAGGAAGTGAGCAGCCAGACCTTGAAGCTGCATGGCTAGCCAGTTGCAACATTCACACCTGCCTCCAACAAACAAGAGTTCTTTCTCCCACCCTGGACATCATTCCACAGATATATAAACAGGAAGTGAGCAGCCAGACCTTGAAGCTGCATGGCTAGCCAGTTGCAACATTCACACCTGCCTCCAACAAACAAGAGTTCTTTCTCCCACCCTGGACATCATTCCACAGATATATAAACAGGAAGTAAGCAGCCAGACCTTGAAGCTGCATGGCTAGCCAGTTGCAACATTCACACCTGCCTCCAACAAACAAGAGTTCTTTCTCCCACCCTGGACATCATTCCACAGATATATAAACAGGAAGTGAAGCAGCCAGACCTTGAAGCTGCATGGCTAGCCAGTTGCAACATTCACACCTGCCTCCAACAAACAAGAGTTCTTTCTCCCACCCTGGACATCATTCCACAGATATATAAACAGGAAGTAAGCAGCCAGACCTTGAAGCTGCATGGCTAGCCAGTTGCAACATTCACACCTGCCTCCAACAAACAAGAGTTCTTTCTCCCACCCTGGACATCATTCCACAGATATATAAACAGGAAGTAAGCAGCCAGACCTTGAAGCTGCATGGCTAGCCAGTTGCAACATTCACACCTGCCTCCAACAAACAAGAGTTCTTTCTCCCACCCTGGACATCATTCCACAGATATATAAACAGGAAGTGAGCAGCCAGACCTTGAAGCTGCATGGCTAGCCAGTTGCAACATTCACACCTGCCTCCAACAAACAAGAGTTCTTTCTCCCACCCTGGACATCATTCCACAGATATATAAACAGGAAGTGAGCAGCCAGACCTTGAAGCTGCATGGCTAGCCAGTTGCAACATTCACACCTGCCTCCAACAAACAAGAGTTCTTTCTCCCACCCTGGACATCATTCCACAGATATATAAACAGGAAGTGAGCAGCCAGACCTTGAAGCTGCATGGCTAGCCAGTTGCAACATTCACACCTGCCTCCAACAAACAAGAGTTCTTTCTCCCACCCTGGACATCATTCCACAGAATATAAACAGAAGTGACGCAGCCGACCTTTGAAAGCGCATGGCTCAGCCAGGTGCAACATTCACACTTGCGTCCAACAAACAAGAGTTCTTTCTCCCCCCCTGGACATCATTCCAAGATATATAAACAGGAAGTAAGCAGCCAGACCTTGAAGCTGCATGGCTAGCCAGTGGCCCGGCCAACATTCACACCTGCCTCCAACAGACAAGAGTTCTTTCTCCCACCCTGGACATCATTCCACAGATATATAAACAGGAAGTAAGCAGCCAGACCTTGAAGCTGCAAGGCCATTCGATGCCACTCAAGGTGCCTTGCCAACAAACAAGAGTTCTTTCTCCACACCCTGGACATTCCACAGATATAAACCTCACTTGCCTAAATTCCAACAGACCTCACAACCTCTGAGGATGCCTGCCATAGATGTGGGTGAAACGTCAGGAGAGAATGCTTCTGGAGCCCAGAAAACTCACAGCAACCCAGTGATTCCAGCCATGAAATCCTTTGACAACACAAAATACTTTATTTATTTTTATTTATATATATACTGTATTTCTTCCATGGTCAGATGCCATCGATGGCAAGACGCGCCCTGATTTCAGGGCCATCAATTACACAAATATGTAACGATATACCTGTCATCCTGAGACACATCCCATTATCTGAGATCTTTATATAGTAATGGAAGAAAAACAGCATTGCTCACAACAATAGCAACAAGGATAATAGGATTCCATTACTGAGTCCTCAAAAGCTTGCTCTCTATAGCAAGCCTACGGTTCTAAGGAGCGCCTGGTTCATTCCAAATGGCCAAAGGCTTTGTGGGTTGTGTCCTCTTTTCAGGATGCTCATTTTGCATCAAGCTCCACTGCAGCCCTGAATAGTCGTGTTCTTGTTTGCTTTGCTTTTTTTCCTCCTCTGTTTTCAGAGAAGCTACATTTACTCATTTATTATAAGATAAACCGATGCGCTCGCCCGGTATGTAAGGAGAGGAATGTGGCCTTGGCAAAGGAACACTCTGATGGCTTTGACTCATTTCTGGTCCAATTTCGCTCCCATCCTCTTGTGTCTGGAATCGCACTGATGCATCGCTTCATGTGCAGTCAGATTCCCCAATGTTTCATTTCGAATGCTAAGCAAGGCCAGCCCTGGATAATACTAGGATGGGAGACCTTAGCTACTTCTAGCAACTGTAGGCTCTATGGCAAAGGAAAGAGCTGCCAAAACCACCTCTGAGTATTCCTTGCCTAAGAAAACCTTAGGAAATTCCTTCCTTCTCTAGTTTAAAATTGGCTTCTCTGGCTTTAGCCGAGGCCAGGAAATTCCTTCCTTCTCTGGTTTAAAACTGGCTTCTCTTGCTTTAAAAGTGCCTTCTCTGGGTTTAGCCAASGCCAGGAAATTCATTCCTCCTCTGGTTTAAAACTGGCTTCTCTGGCTTTAAAAGTGCCTTCTCTGGCTTGAGCCGAGGCCAGGAAATTCCTTCCTTCTCTGGTTTAAAACTAGCTTCTCTGGCTTTAAAATTGCCTTCTCTAGCTTGAGCCAAGTCCAGGAAATTCCTTCTTTCTCTGGTTTAAAACTGGCTTCTCTGGCTTTAAAGTGCCTTCTCTAGCTTGAGCCAAGTCCAGGAAATTCCTTCCTTCTCTGGTTTAAAACTAGCTTCTCTGGCTTTAAAATTGCCTTCTCTAGCTTGAGCCAAGGCCAGGAAATTCCTTCTTTCTCTGGTTTAAAACTGGCTTCTCTGCCTTTAAAAGTGCCTTCTCTAGCTTGAGCTGAGGTCAGGAAATTCCTTCCTTCTCTGGTTTAAAACTAGCTTCTCTGGCTTTAAAATTGCCTTCTCTAGCTTGAGCCAAGGCCAGGAAATTCCTTCTTTCTCTGCTTTAAAACTGGCTTCTCTGCCTTTAAAAGTGCCTTCTCGGGCTTGAGCAGAGGCCAAGGAATTCCTTCCTTTTCTGGTTTATAAGTGCCTTCTCTGGCTTGAGCTGAGGCCAGGAAATCCTTTCCTTCTCTGGCTTTAAAACTGGCTTCTCTGGCTTTAAAAGTGCCTTCTCTGGCTTGAGCTGAGGCCAGGAAATCCTTTCCTTCTCTGGTTTAAAACTGGCTTCTCTGGCTTTAAAAGCGCCTTCTCTGGCTTGAGCCAAGTCCGGGACATTCCTTCCTTCTCTGGTTTAAAATGGGCTTCTCTGGCTTTAAAAGTGGCTTCTCTGGCTAGAGCCGAGGCCAGGAAATTCCTTCCTTCTCTGGTTTAAAAGTGCCTTCTCTGGCTTTAAAAGTGCCTTCTCTGGCTTGAGCTGAGGCCAGGAAATTCCTTCCTTCTCTGGCTTTAAAACTGGCTTCTCTGGCTTTAAAAGTGCCTTCTCTGGCTTGAGCCGAGGCCAGGAAATTCCTTCCTTCTCTGGTTTAAAACTGGCCTCTCTGGCTTTAAAAGTGCCTTCTCTGGCTTGAGCCGAGGCCAGGAAATTCCTTCCTTCTCTAGTTTAAAACTGGCTTCTCTGGCTTTAAAGTGCCTTCTCTAGCTTGAGCCGAGGTCAGGAAATTCCTTCCTTCTCTGGTTTAAAACTAGCTTCTCTGGCTTTAAAATTGCCTTCTCTAGCTTGAGCCAAGGCCAGGAAATTCCTTCTTTCTCTGGTTTAAAACTGGCTTCTCTGGCTTTAAAAGTGCCTTCTCGGGCTTGAGCAGAGGCCAAGGAATTCCTTCCTTTTCTGGTTTATAAGTGCTTTCTCTGGCTTGAGCCGAGGCCAGGAAATTCCTTCCTTCTCTGGTTTAAAAGTGCCTTCTCTGGCTTTAAAAGTGCCTTCTCTGGCTTGAGCTGAGGCCAGGAAATTCCTTCCTTCTCTGGCTTTAAAACTGGCTTCTCTGGCTTTAAAAGTGCCTTCTCTGGCTTGAGCTGAGGCCAGGAAATCCTTTCCTTCTCTGGTTTAAAACTGGCTTCTCTGGCTTTAAAAGCGCCTTCTCTGGCTTGAGCCAAGTCCGGGACATTCCTTCCTTCTCTGGTTTAAAATGGGCTTCTCTGGCTTTAAAAGTGGCTTCTCTGGCTAGAGCCGAGGCCAGGAAATTCCTTCCTTCTCTGGTTTAAAAGTGCCTTCTCTGGCTTTAAAAGTGCCTTCTCTGGCTTGAGCTGAGGCCAGGAAATTCCTTCCTTCTCTGGCTTTAAAACTGGCTTCTCTGGCTTTAAAAGTGCCTTCTCTGGCTTGAGCCGAGGCCAGGAAATTCCTTCCTTCTCTGGTTTAAAACTGGCTTCTCTGGCTTTAAAACTTGCTCTCTAAAACTGGCTCCTCTGGCTTGAGCTGAGGCCAGGAAATTCTTTCCTTCTCTGGTTTAAAACTGGCTTCTCTGGCTTTAAAAGTGCCTTCTCTGGCTTTAGCCGAGGCCAGGAAATCCTTTCCTTCTCTGGTTTAAAAGTGCCTTCTCTGGCTTTAAAAGTGCCTTCTCTGGCTTGAGCTGAGGCCAGGAAATTCCTTCCTTCTCTGGTTTAAAACTAGCTTCTCTGGCTTTAAAATTGCCTTCTCTAGCTTGAGCCAAGGCCAGGAAATTCCTTCTTTCTCTGCTTTAAAACTGGCTTCTCTGGCTTTAAAAGTGCCTTCTCGGGCTTGAGCAGAGGCCAAGGAAATTCCTTCCTTCTCTGGTTTAAAACTAGCTTCTCTGGCTTTAAAATTGCCTTCTCTAGCTTGAGCCAAGGCCAGGAAATTCCTTCTTTCTCTGGTTTAAAACTGGCTTCTCTGGCTTTAAAAGTGCCTTCTCGGGCTTGAGCAGAGGCCAAGGAATTCCTTCCTTTTCTGGTTTATAAGTGCTTTCTCTGGCTTGAGCCGAGGCCAGGAAATTCCTTCCTTCTCTGGTTTAAAAGTGCCTTCTCTGGCTTTAAAAGTGCCTTCTCTGGCTTGAGCTGAGGCCAGGAAATCCTTTCCTTCTCTGGCTTTAAAACTGGCTTCTCTGGCTTTAAAAGTGCCTTCTCTGGCTTGAGCTGAGGCCAGGAAATCCTTTCCTTCTCTGGTTTAAAACTGGCTTCTCTGGCTTTAAAAGCGCCTTCTCTGGCTTGAGCCAAGTCCGGGACATTCCTTCCTTCTCTGGTTTAAAATGGGCTTCTCTGGCTTTAAAAGTGGCTTCTCTGGCTAGAGCCGAGGCCAGGAAATTCCTTCCTTCTCTGGTTTAAAAGTGCCTTCTCTGGCTTTAAAAGTGCCTTCTCTGGCTTGAGCTGAGGCCAGGAAATTCCTTCCTTCTCTGGCTTTAAAACTGGCTTCTCTGGCTTTAAAAGTGCCTTCTCTGGCTTGAGCTGAGGCCAGGAAATTCCTTCCTTCTCTGGCTTTAAAACTGGCTTCTCTGGCTTTAAAAGTGCCTTCTCTGGCTTGAGCTGAGGCCAGGAAATCCTTTCCTTCTCTGGCTTTAAAACTGGCTTCTCTGGCTTTAAAAGTGCCTTCTCTGGCTTGAGCTGAGGCCAGGAAATCCTTTCCTTCTCTGGTTTAAAACTGGCTTCTCTGGCTTTAAAAGCGCCTTCTATGGCTTCCTTCTCTGGTTTAAAACTGGCCTCTCTGGCTTGAGCCGAGGCCAGGAAATTCCTTCCTTCTCTGGTTTAAAACTGGCTTCTCTGGCTTTAAAAGTGGCTTCTTTGGCTTGAGCCGAAGCCAGGAAATTCCTTCCTTCTCTGGTTTAAAACTGGCTTCTCTGGCTTTAAATGTGCCTTCTCTGGCTTGACCCGAGGCCAGGAAATTCCTTCCTTCTCTGGTTTAAAACTGGCTTCTCTGGCTTTAAAAGTGCCTTCTTTGGCTTGAGCCGAGGCCAGGAAATTCCTTCCTTCTCTGGTTTAAAACTGGCTTCTCTGGCTTGAGCCGGGTCCAGGACATTCCTTCCTTCTCTGGTTTAAAACTGGCTTCTCTGGTTTTAAAAGTGCCTTCTCTGGCTTGAGTCGAGGCCAGGGAATTCCTTCCTTCTCTGGTTTAAAACTGGCTTCTCTGGCTTGAGCCGGGCCAGGAAATTCCTTCCTTCTCTGGTTTAAAACTGGCTTCTCTGGCTTTAAAACTGGCTTCTCTGGCTTGAGCCGAGGCCAGGAAATTTCTTCCTTCTCTGGTTTAAAACTGGCTTCTCTGGTTTTAAAAGTGCCTTCTCTGGCTTGAGTCGAGGCCAGGGAATTCCTTCCTTCTCTGGTTTAAAACTGGCTTCTCTGGTTTTAAAAGTGCCTTCTCTGGCTTGAGTCGAGGCCAGGGAATTCCTTCCTTCTCTGGTTTAAAACTGGCTTCTCTGGCTTCAGCCGGGTCCAGGAAATTCCTTCCTTCTCTGGTTTAAAACTGGCTTCTCTGGTTTTAAAAGTGCCTTCTCTGGCTTGAGCTGAGGCCAGGAAATTCCTTCCTTCTCTGGTTTAAAACTGGCTTCTCTGGCTTGAGCCGGGCCAGGAAATTCCTTCCTTCTCTGGTTTAAAACTGTATTCTCTGGCTTGAGTCGAGGCCAGGAAATTCCTTCCTTCTCTGGTTTAAAACTGGCTTCTCTGGCTTTAAATGTGCCTTCTCTGGCTTGAGCCGAGGCCAGGGAATTCCTTCCTTCTCTGGTTTAAAACTGGCTTCTCTGGCTTTAAATGTGCCTTCTCTGGCTTGAGTCGAGGCCAGGGAATTCCTTCCTTCTCTGCTTTAAAACTGGCTTCTCTGGTTTTAAAAGTGCCTTCTCTGGCTTGAGTCGAGGCCAGGGAATTCCTTCCTTCTCTGGTTTAAAACTGGCTTCTCTGGTTTTAAAAGTGCCTTCTCTGGCTTGAGTCGAGGCCAGGGAATTCCTTCCTTCTCTGGTTTAAAACTGGCTTCTCTGGCTTTAAAAGTGCCTTCTCTGGCTTTAAAAGTGCCTTCTCTGGCTTGAGCCAAGGCCAAGAAATTCCTTCCTTCTCTGGTTTAAGACTGGCTTCTCTGGCTTGAGCCGAGGCCAGGGACCAGAAGTAGGGAAAAGCTGAATAATTTCCATCTCACTTCATGAGTCGTAACAAAAATGGCGGAAAGAGCTTCGGAAGAGCAAAGGGACTTGCGGTTTTCTTAAAAACTTCAAAATCGCTTCAAAAAGGTAATTTTTCCGACTTTATTCCGAATTACGAAGATTCTGACGGTACCTAACCATGCCTAATACACATACATATTTTCCCTTTTATTATGTGTATAGTCCTTGCCTTGATCCACAGGGAGAGGTGTTTGGGAAATAATAGTCATTGTTGTGACAGTTGCATGTCCCATAAAGCCAGCCTCCAATTCCCGCTTGCTTTGGCACAAAAGATGCCTACAGAAAGAACTTGGATTGCTTTCCTTTGTTGTTCGACTCCGAAAACTGGCATCCAGACTTCGAATGGGTGAAGCATGGGAATAGATAAACCCGCCTGTTGTTAGTGACAGCCGCCTTGTTCTGTTTTGGCTGGGGCTCATTGTTACTTTATCGTGTTTGCGCAGCAACTGCAGCAGACACGTATTATCCATGCCGTTGTTATCATTTCATTCCTCCGTTATCTTTCCTCTAAACATTTGACGGCAGCGCCCAGAAACACACGGCAGGACTGCGATATCTTTCACCACATCAGAGGGACTCAGTTTAAGACAATCCGTTCGAGAAGAGTTGTGCGGTTTGGGAGGCGTGTGTATCTTTTCATACCGAAAAGCAAAAACATTGGATTTAGATAATTGGAGACAATCTTATTGGCAGGGAGGGAGCTGTCATGTAATGGCCTGGATGTGTGCCAGATGCCTATCATCTTGTCAGAGGCAGGTTGCAATGGAGAAATATGCCTTTATGATTTTATTTATTCACTCGTCTATATAGCGGACTCCTGCCTGCTTCTTTCTCCGGGGGGGATAGGTTCAGATGAAAGAAAAGGAGGTTCCACTTGAACATTAGGAAGAACTTCCTGAACATAAGAGCTGTTCAACAGTGGAACCCTCTTCCTCGGAGTCCAGTTGAAGCTCCTTCCTTAGAGGCTTTGAACTGGATGCTGGATGGCCATCTGTCAGGGGTGCTTTGATTGTACATGGCACAATGTACTTGGATTAGATGGCCCATGTAGTCTCTTTCAACGCTATGAGATCTATCTATCTATCTTCTGTGGACTCGTACAATATTAGAGAAGCTAACATTTCCATTTGGATTGGCTAGAGCAGGGGTTCTCAAACTGTGCTCCACGAAGCCCTATTAGTGATAGTATATCTTTTACAAAAACTGTTCCAGTATTCCCAGGAAGTTTCTCTTTTGCTGCCAAGGGGCAAAGATTCCCCTTGGAGACTGGAATTCAGTACAAAGGAGCAAAGGGAAGAAGTGCATGGACATCTTGGGCTGTGCTGGGATGCCTTTGTAACTCTGCCCTCCTCTCGTCAGCCAGGATCCAGCATCGCTGTCCCGTTTCACCATCACAGACCTCCTCCCGGACCTCCAACACATCATCTTCTGGATGTCCAACTCCATCGAAGTCCTCTACTTTGTCCAGCAGAAGTCCCCAGTTTACATCCAAAACATGGAGGAAGAGTTGGATATCAAAGGTAAGGTTGGTAATGACATTCGTCCTGGATCATGCCCATTGGGGGAAAGAACTAACCAATTCTTTGCGACTTCTTCTAAGAATATTCCATAGTGTTGTACTCCAGGTCAGGAAAAAGCCCTCTGACTTTAAAACACACCACACTATCAGTGAAGAAACAAATCCTCTTTTATCGAAGCTTAGTAAATGGCCAGTAAAAATAAATGCTTGTAAGGAAATAAGAAGGTTCCAAAAAAGTAACGAGTCAGTAAAATGCAATAACACAAAGCAATGTCCACACAAGATATAAAAACAGTTCCAAGGCAGTGTTTATCCAGGCAGGAAGCAACAAGAAGCAAAGACAACCCAAAAGGCTAAAATTCTCCACATGAACAAGACTCCTTGAACAGGATTTCCATGGCATATGAACTTGATTTCCAAACGATGCCTGATCTAACAGGTTTTCCCTTGAAGCAAACCTTATATCCCAAAACCGAGAAATTGGTTTCGCTTTCCCCCACACTTGTCCCTTATCTGACGAAGCCTTTCAGAGCGACGTAAACATTAAGTTTGCTTTCCATCCTGGCTGATCTCCAGCCGCCTATCCTTTAACTCCCTATCTGGCTGCTCATTAAAATTTCCAAGTATCAGATTGTTTTCTAAACCCTAATTTTGAGAGCTCACAGAGAGAGGGAGTAAACCATCATCCCGAGGCTCAGCAGGAATATTCTTATGAGAAACTGTCCTTTGCAATGGGGCCTCTCTGTCATTGTCTTTATGAAAATCATTGACCAAACCATCTCCATCTTGCACCTCAGCCTCAGCCTCGGCACCATCATTACTCTCATTATAAGCATCATGATCTTGCAACACAAACACAAATTGATTCCCAACACATAGCATGGTAGCTTTGGGCAACAGACAGATTTTACTGCACTATAAGAGAAATGTTATAGTGTTATTGTAATGTAACAACAATTAAAAAAATCAAAACCCACATTTTCAACAACAATTGATTCCTGAAATCCAAGGCTTTTTCCCATGTCTTCTTTTTCCTTGTTTTAGGTTCCAAGGAGTCCCTCTTTTCCCTGACGATTACTGCCAGCGAGGAAGCCATGACGGTTCTTGAGGAAGTCATCATGTACACCTTTCAGCAGTGTGTCTATTATATATCCAAGGTACATCTCCCACATCATAGATGGTGATGGGCTCTTGAGTTGATGAGGGCACTGTTGTTATTTTCAAAAAAGTTGGCTTTGGTTTCTGAATGAGAGATCTCAAAACTCTCTGGCCATCAACTGCTCTACTCAGGTCTTGCAAACGCTGGCTTCCTAAATGAGTCAATTCACCTTGACTATATATAACACACAGCCATGTTTGAGCAGAGGTGTATCCTGGCGGCAGAGAAGGTGGTATTTGACAGCAGAGGAGGTAGAGATGGTGCTATATTCTGGAAGTAGAGATGGTGATATTCTGGTGGTAGAGTTGACAATAGTCTGGTGGCAAAGATGGCAATATTATGGCGGCAGAGATAGCGATGTTCTGGTGGCAGAGATGGTGATATTCTGGTGGCAGAGATGGCAATATTCCTACAGCAGAGTTGATGATATTTTAGTAGTAGAGACTATGATATTGTGGTAGTAGAGATGGTGATACTCTGGTGGCAGAGATCATTATATTCTGGCAGCAGAAAGGATGTTCTTCTGGCGGCAGAGATTATTATATTCTGGTGGAAGAAATTATTGTATTTTGGTGGCAGAGATGGCTATACTGTGGTGGCAGAGATTGCAATATTCTGACAGCAGAGTTGATGATATTTTAGTAGTAGAGAGTGCGATACTGTGGTAGTAGAGATGGTGACTGGTGGCAGAGATGGCGATATTCTGGTGGCAGAGATTATTATATTTTGGAGGTAGATATGGTGATATTTTGATAGCAGAGGTGGCAATATTCTGGTGGCAGAGATGGCGATATTCTGGTGGCAGAGGTGGTTCTTTTTTTCTTTCATGCCATTCTGGAACTGTTTATTTCATTTCGTTATGTTATGTTATGTATGTATTTATTTTGATGGTATTTTACTTCTTTGTATTTTATTTTGCTGAATTTGTATGCTATCTGTTGAAATTTTGGGCTTGGCCTCATGTTAGCCGCCCTGAGTCCTCCTTGGGGAGATGGTGGCGGGGTATAAATAAAGATGTTGTTGATGATAATGATGATGATGATGATGATGATGATGATGATTATTATTATTATTATTATTATTATTATCATAATTATTATATCCCAGTGGCAGACATGGTGATATTCTGGCGGCAGACATGGTGATATTCTGGTGGCAGACATGGTGATATTCTGGTGGCAGACATGGTGATATTCTGGCAGCAGGGATTGTGATATTCCAGTGGCAGAGATGGTGATATTCTGGTGGCAGAGGTGGTGATATTCTGGTTTCAGAGATGGTGATATTCTGGCAGCAGGGATTGTGATATTCCAGTGGCAGAGATGGTGATATTCTGGTGGCAGAGATGGTGATATTCTGGTGGCAGAGATTGTGATATTCCAGTGGCAGAGATTGTGATATTCTGGTGGCAGAGATGGCAATATTCTAGCAGCAGAGATAGTGATATTCTGGTGGTACACATGGCAATATTCCAGTGGCAGAGATGGTGATATTCCAGTGGCAGAGATGGAAATATTCTGGTGGCAGAGATGGTGATATTCCAGTGGCAGAGATGGTGATATTCCGGTGGCAGAGATGGTGATATTCTAGTCACAGAGATGGCAATATTCTGGTTTCAGAGATGGTGATATTCCAGTGGCAGAGATGGTGATATTCTAGTCGCAGAGATGGCGATATTCTGGTGGCAGAGATGGTGATATTCTGGTGGCAGAGATGGCGATATTCTGGTGGCAGAGATGGTGATATTCTGGTGGCAGAGATGACCATCTTTTGGCATCAGAGATGGTGATATTCTAGCAGCAGGGATAGTGATATTCTGGTGGCAGAGATGGCTATATTCTGACAGCAGAGGATGATATTTTAGTAGTAGAGACTTCAATATTGTGGTAATAGAGATGGTGATACTCTGGTGGAAGAGATGATGATATTCTGGTAGCAGAGATTTTAATATTCTGGTGGCAGAAAGGATGCTCTTCTGGCGGGAGAGATTATTATATTCTGGTGGAATAAATTGTTGTATTCTGGTGGCAGAGATTATGATATTCTAATGTCAGAAATTATGCTGTTGTGGCAGCAGAGTTGATGATATTTTAGTAGTAGAGAGGGTGATATTGTTGTAGTAGAGACGGCGATACTCTGGTGGCAAAGATGGTGATATTCTGGTGGCAGAGATGATTATATTCCGGTGGCAGAATAGTTGCTCTAATGGCAGAGATGACAATATTCTGGTGGCAGAGATGACAATATTCTGGTGAAAGAGATGGTGATATTCTGATGGTTGTGATTATTATAGTCTGGTGACAGAGATGGCAATGTTCTGACAGCAGAGTTGACAATATTTAAGTAGTAGAGAGGGTAATATTCTGGTGGTAGCGATGATAATATCCTGGTGACAGAGAGGATTGATATTGATTGGCAGAGACAATGATATTCTTTACTTTATTGCAGCAGTCTGAAGGTGCTTTTGATGAGGAATCACTTCAATTCATGTTACCTAACTCCCTGCATGTAGCAAGCTAGTGCATCAGGAACAAGGCTGTGTGCTTTCTACCTGCAGAGAACTGGAGAAGTTGGAGTGATAAGACCTTTGTGTGAAATGGCACACTCTAGGATTGTACTAGATTCTTTTAGGGGATATTTTGAATATTGCTGACCAGATAAGTTACACCACTTTTGTCAGAGTTTGGTGGGGTTGAAGACAACAAATGGGCTGTGTCGTCAGGCTTGAACTTGGTTGCACAGATGGCTGCACCATGCACAGAAAAGCCATCCTCTGCAAGAAGTAGCCGCTGCCGTTGCAGCTCTGCACAATCCCGTTCTGCAGCAAAGGCAACCGTGCGTGGCCCTGGCAACTGTCGCAGGCGCTGTCGTCGACGCTGTCAGCGAAGAGGGAGAGAGAGGGAGGAAAATTCCTAGCAACCCACAGACTATTCACACACACCCCTCCCCGCCGGAATGTGGCAAACAAGCCATTGGTTTGTTGTTGCTCTTGCTTACATACAACAGTTGCCAAAGAGACCTAAAAAATGAGCATGAGAAACACGATGCAGGTGAAACCGGAGGCGTTTTTGTTTACAGACAATTCGGGTCACTTTGGGAGAAGGGTGTGCAGAATTTGCCCATGTTTTCCAGGCTGTTTTTAAAAGGAAGGAGTTTGCTGTGATGAAGAAAGACCAGGGGGCAAAGAGCTTCCTTTCAAGCCTCGACTTGTCCTCTTGACCCCATACTAGAACTCCATTCATGCTAACCTTTCCTAGCCTTGAACAAGGCATCATGAGGCTGGAGTATGTCTCCGCATGGATAACATGGACAAGGCCTTGGAAATATACTTTTGAGGGGACACCAGTGTGATTCCGTGGTCAGTGTCCAGCAGATATTGACCCTAGAGCCATGCTGGAAGACCTAGGAGTTCCTAGAGCAGTGTTTCTCAACCTTCCTGATACCACAACCCCTTAAGACAGTTCCTCATGTTGTGGTGACCCCCAACCAAAACATTATTTTAGTTGCTAGTTCATAACTGTCATTTTGCTACTGCTATGAATCGTCAGAAGACAATTATGCTGGGGAAAGTGGAAGGCAAAAGGAAGAGGGGCCGACCAAGGGCAAGATGGATGGGTGGCATCCTTGAAGGGATTGGACTGACCTTGAAGGAGCTGGGGGTGGTGACGGCTGACAGGGAGCACTGGCGTAGGCTGGTCCATGAGGTCACGAAGAGTTGGAGATGACTGAACGAATGAACAACATGAAACGTCATGTAAATATCTGATAAGTAGGATGTATTCTCATTCACTGGACCAAATTTGGCACAAATACCCCATACACCCAAATTTGAATACTGGTGGGGGTAGGGGGATTGATTCTGTTATTGTAGTTGTTGGGATTTATAGTTCACCTACAAGCAAAGAGCATTATGAACTCCACCAGCGATGGAATTGAATCAAACTTGGCACACAGAACTCCCACGACCAGCAAAAATACTCGAAGGGTTTGGCAGGCATTGACCTTGAGTTTTGGAGTTGTAGTTCACCTACATCCAGAGATCACTATGGACTCAAACAATGATGGATCTGGACCAAACTTGGCACGCATACTCAATATGCCCAAATGTGAACACTGGTGGAGTTTGAAGAAAAAGACCTTGACATTTGGGAGTTGTGCTTGCTGGGATTTATAGTTCACCTACAATCAAAGAATATTCTGAACTCCACCAGTGATGGAATTGAACCAAACTTATCACACAGAACTCCTGTGACCAATAGAAAATACTGGAAGGGTTTGGTGGGCACTGACCTTGCATTTTGGAGTTGTAGTTCACCTACATCCAGAAAGCACCGTGGAATCAAACAATGATGGGAACACTGGTGGAGTTTGAGGAAAAAGACCTTGACATTTCGGAGTTGTACTTGCTGGGATGTATAGTTCACCTATAATCAAAGAGCATTCTGAACTCCACCAGTGATTGAATTGAACCAAACTTGGCACACAGAACTCCCATTACCAGCAGATATACTCAAAGGGTTTGGCGATCAATGACCTTGAATTTTGGAGTTGTAGTTCACCTACATCCAGAGAGCACTGTGGAATCAAACAATGATGGATCTGGACCAAACTTGGCATGGATACTCAATATGCCCAGATGTGAATACTGGTGGAGTTTGAGGAAAAAGACCTTGACATTTGGAAGTTGTGCTTGCTGGTATTTATAGTTCTCCTACAATCAAACAGCATTCTGAACTCCACCAGCGATGGAATTAAATCAAACTTGGTACACAGAACTCCCACAACCAACAGAAAATACTGGAAGGGTTTGGTGGGCCTTAACCTTGAGTTTTGGAGTTGTAGTTCACCTACATCCAATGATGGATCTGGACCCAACTTGGCACGGGTACTCAATGTTCCCAAATATGAACACTGGTGGAATTTGGGGAAAATAGACCTTGACATTTGGGAGTTGTACTTGCTGGGATTTATGGTGAGAGTTGTACTTGCTGGGTTGGTGAGAACCCCACCAATGAGAAATGTGAACACTGGTGGAGTTTGAGGAAAAAGACCTTGACATTTGGGAGTTGTACTTGCTGGGATTTATAGTTCACCTACAATCAAAGAATATTCTGAATTCCACCAGCGATGGAATTGAACCAAACTTGGCACAAACCAACTCTCTGTGGTGTGTGGTGGAGGCTCCTTCTTTGGAAGCTTTTAAACAGAGGCTGGATGGCCATCTGTCAGGGGTGATTTGAATGCAATTTTCCTGCTTCTTGTCAGAATGGGGTTGGACTGGATGGCCCATGAGGTCTCTTCCAACTCTATGATTCTATGATTTTATTATTAAACTTGTCACGAATACTCAATATGCCCAAATGTGAACACTGGTGAGAAAATAGACCTTGACATTTGTGAGTTATAGTTGCTGGGATTTATAGTTCACCTACAATCAAAGAGCACTCTGAACCCCACCAATGAGAGAATTGAGCCAAACTTCCCACACAGAACCCCCATACCTTGAAAGGACTCCCTGGTGGGAGCCTCTCTCCATCCTCACACGCTCTCCCTCTCCCGCACATGCGCACCATGCTGCCATGCGCCGAGTATGCCTGCTCTCCCCTCCCCACTTCGAGTCTCAGAATCAGCCCTCCCCTTGGCTGAGAGGCTGGCCAATCATAGCAGAGGAGGGTTTTTGGTGGGAGGATTTGTTGTCTCTTTCCAAAAAGGAAGAGAAGGACAGGCGGAGAGATCTTCAGCCTTCTTTGCCAAAAAAATATGTGTTTTCTGATGGTCTTTGTCACCTTTCTGAAACCCCTTCACGACCCTCCCAGGGGTCCTGACCCCCAGGTTGAGAAACGTTGTCCTAGAGAGATGTTTCTCCAGGTTAAAAAAATTAGCAATATCTTCCTTCATGTTTGTTTTCAATTTCTAGAGGGGGTTAAGAAAGAAGAGAGCTTCATGCGAGGGATTCTGTGTCCCTCCAATAAGCTACTTCTTTCAATACCAGAATATTCTTCTGGACAGGGTTGTTGTAGGTTTTTTTGGGCTATATGGCCATGTTCTAGAGGCATTTTCTCCTGACGTTTCGCCTGCATCTATGGCAAGCATCCTCGGAGGTAGTGAGGTCTGTTGGAAGTAGGAAAATGGGTTTATATATCTGTGGAATGACCAGGGTGAGACAAAAGACTCTTGTCTGCTGGAGCTAGGTGTGAATGTTTCAACTGACCACCTTGATTAGCATTTGATTGCCTGTCAGTGCCTGGGGGGAATCTTTTGTTGAGAGTGATTTGATGTGCCTGATTGTTTACTCTCTGTTTTTTTGCTGTTGTAATTTTTGAGTTTTTTTAAATACTTGTAGCCAGATTGTGTTCATATTCATGTTTTCCTCCTTTCTGTTGAAATTGTCCACATGCTTGTGTATTTCAATGGCTTCTCTGTGTAGTCTGACATGGTGGTTGTGAGAGTGGTCCAGCATTTCTGTGTTCTCAAATAATATGCTGTGTCCAGGTTGGTTCTTCAGGTGCTCTGCTATGGCTGAATTCTCTGGTTGAAGTAGTCTGCAGTGCCTTTCATGTTCTTTGATTCGTGTTTGGGCAATGCTGCTGCATTTGGTGGTCCCTCTGTAGACTTGTCCACAACTGCATGGTACACGGTAGACTCCTGCAGAGGTGAGAGGATCCCTCTTGTCCTTCTTCTGGAAGATCTCCGCCAGCCTCGGTGCATTTCTGAAAGAGCACTTTGAAAGACTAAGAATAGAAAAGGCAGCAGAAGGGACATATTGTCCCTGGCTGAGGAGAAACGGCTCGCCCGCTCATTCTTCCACCACACTAGTGTCCAGGTTGTGTGCGAATCAGGCACAAGAATAAGGACTTGTTTCATGTCAATGAACAGTTTTGGCCACAGCTTGGGGACGTTACGTTTTTGGAACAGCAACACTTTGGAGATATTTGTGGTTTGGCATTGTGTAAGGTCCACATGCAAATATTGATGAGTTGGTGTACGTAGTGTAAACTATGAATGCAAGTAGTCAGAGGTCAGCGTAGTGCAATAAAAAAAGGTAAAGGTTTCCCCTTGAAATCAAGACTAGTCGTGTCCAACTTTGGAGGTTGATGCTCATCTCCATTTCCAAGCTGAAGAGCTGACGTTGCCTCCAAGGTCATGTGGCCAATAACCCGGGCAATGCCGGGAACCTAAGCTAGTAATAACAGCAGCAGCAACAACAACAACAACAAAAGATAAAAGTTGTCCCCTGACGTTAAGTCCAATTGTGTCTGACTCGGGGGGCTGGTGATCATCTCAATTTCTATGCCGAAGAGCTCGCAATTTCCATAGACACCTCCAAGGTCATGTGGCCATATGCATGACTGCCTGGAGTGCCATTACCTTCCTATTGATCTACTCACATTATTATTGAACTGCTAGGTTGGGAGGAGTCGGGCTAACAGCGAGAGCTTACACTGCTCCCTGGATTCGAACCGCCAACTTTTTGGTCAGCAAGTTCCACAGCTCAGTGGTTTAACTCGCTGCACCACCAGGGAGTCCAACATAATGCAAATATTAATAGGTTGGGGTAGCAATTTGCGCAACTGAAGGAAGCTTGAGGACAAAAGGGGGGAAAGTAAAAAGAGATGAAAGGGTTAGAAGGCATGATCATCAAGTCTGCAGACAACACCAAATTGGGAGGGATAGCCAATACTCCAGCGCACAGGAGCAGAATTCAAGACTACCTTAATAATAATAATAATAATAATAATAATAATAATAATAATAATAATAACCTTTATTTGTACCTCGCTACCATCTCCTGAAGGACTTGGTGCAGCTTACAAGAGGCTGAGTCCAAATACATCAGTAAAACAACAACAACAACAATACAACAATAAATAAACTCATAAACTAGCAGCAAACATCAACAATAACACCACGACGCATTAAAAGAACAGATTAGAGAGATGATGGGCCAAAACTAACAAAATGAAGTTCAACAGGGACAAATGCAAGATGCTCCACTTAGAAAAAATGGAATGCAAAGAGACAGAATGGGGGACGCTTGGCTTGAGAGCAGTACGTGTGAAAAAGATCTTGGAGTCCTCGTGAACAACAAGTTAAACACGAGCCAACAATGTGATGCGATGGCAAAAAAAGCCAGTGGGATTTTGGCCTGCATCAATAGGAGTCTAGTGTCTAGATCAGGGAAGTCATGCTCCCCATGCTCTGTTCTGCCTTGGTTAGACCACACCTGGAATATTGTGTCCAATTCTGGGCACCACAATTGAAGGGAGATGTTGACAAGCTGGAATGTGTCCAGAGGAGGGCGACTAAAATGGCCAAGGGTCTGGAGAACAAGCCCTATGAGGAGCGGCTTAAAGAGCTGGGCATGTTTAGCCTGAAGAAGAGAAGGCTGAGAGGAGACATGATGGGGGTCATGTATAAATATGTGAGGGGAAGTCATAGGGAGGAGGGAGCAAGCTTGTTTTCTGCTTCCATGGAGACTAGGACGCAATGGAACAATGGCTTCAAACTACAAGAAAGGAGATTCCATCTGAACATGAGGAAGAACTTCCTGACTGTGAGAGCTGTTCAGCAGTGGAACTCTCTGCCCCAGAGTGTGATGGAGGCTCCTTCTTTGGAGGCTTTTAAACAGAGGCTGGATGGCCATCTGTCGAGGGTGCTTTGAATGCAATTTTCCTGCTTTTTGGCAGAATGGGGTTGGACTGGATGGCCCATGAGGTCTCTTCCAACTCTAGGATTCTATGAAAGAGATCTGGATATTTTTCAAACAGATTGTAAAGTGGGAAGATAGAGGATTAAATGGGACTGTCTTGGTGAGATCAGGACACTGGGAAAGTGTGATTGATTTGCTTCCTTACCAAATACCTATCACTTTCTGTAAAATCTCCAGGTATAGCCTTGTCAGCCTTGGGTCCCTGGCAGAAAAAGATTTCCGCCTGCTGTCTTAGGAAACATATATATATTTATATCTCAAACAGAGCCTGCTGTGTGCCAGTGGAAAGAAAGAGTGTTTGTGTCTGAAGGGTGGAGACCTCTTTCCACCGGCAGAACGAGCTATAACGGGCGCAATGACTCTGCCTCTTGCCCAAAGCCTTTGGCCAGATCTGGGAAGGCGGAGGAGATTCAGGTTTGGGAAGCTGCCTGCTTTGTTTCGTCTCCTTTTGCTGCCTTCCTTTCTCTGCTTTGTGGAAAGCTCTTTCCAGAGCTATATTTATGGCAGAATACAGTGAAAGTGCCCCAGTCCTTGGGAATGAATCCGTTTGCATTCTGGAAGTTGTAGTCTTTTAAGACAAGCAACCCTCCCAAGCTTTGCAAGCCTTCGACAATACTTTCACCATTTGCAACTGAAATCTGCACAAAACCAAGCAGGAGACAGCATTTTCTGTGCAGGGCGTCATGTTTAAATTAAGACTATTATATCGACTCATAGGTTTGGAAGAGGCCCCAAAAGCCATCCAGTCCAGCCCCCTTCTGCCATGCAGGAAGACACAATCAAAACTCTCCCGACAGATGTCCATTTAGTCTTTGTTTTAAAAGCTCCAGAGATGGAGACTCCACACATTCTGAGGCTTCCTTATGCCAAATATATTCTAAACAGCAAATACGAGAGTTCTCCAGAAAGTAAGATTACATGTAGCTCTTGCGGGGGATTTTCGCGGGAGAAGTTGGTCTCACTGTCATGTAGTGGAAAGCCAGTGGAAGCGAATGAGCAGGGCCAGTTGTCAGTAGCTCATTGACTGGCATTGTGGTGAAGGTTAGAGATGAGCATCCTCATTCCGTTTCCCTGTACGAGGTATATCACACTGTATGAGGTATATCGGAAAGTAAGATTATAATATTTTTAAATACAAAGAATGAATATATTTTAATAAAACTTATATGGATTGTAGCATAGGTATTACATTATTTTTCCACATAATCACCATTCAGTTAGGAGCCCCCAGTGGCGCAGTGGGTTAAACCGCTGTGCCGGCAGGACTGAAGACCGACAGGTCACAGGTTCGAATCTGGGGAGAGGCGGATGAGCTCCCTCTATCAGCTCCAGCTCCCCATATGGGGACATGAGAGAAGCCTCCCACAAGGATGACAAAAATATCAAATCATCCGGGCGTCCCCTGGGCAACGTCCTTGCAGACGGCCAATTCTCTCACACTGGAAGCGACTTGCAGTTTCTCAAGTCGCTCCTGACACGACAAAATCATTCAGTTCAATACATTTTGTCATTCGTGCAACAAGTTTTTTGATGCCTGTATCATGGAAGTCTCCCTCCACCTTTTTCAGCCAAGTCATCACTTCTGTCTTCATTGTGAATTTCTGTCCTTCCGCAATTGAAATTCTGTACCCATTTTGCCACATGCTGTCTTAACATCCTCTCCATAAACTGAAACCATCTCGCGATGAATCGCAACGGTGTTCTTGCCCTTAGAATTTAGGTAGTGAATTACAGCACAAACTTCCCACTTGGAGGGAAACGGAATGTGGACGCTCATCTCTAACCTTCACCACGACGCCAGTCGATGAGCTACTGACGACTGGCACTGCTCGTTCGCGTCTGCTGACTTCCCACTACATAGCAGTGATACCAACTTCTCCTGAAAATTTTCCCTACCAGATCTACGTGTCTTGTAACCTTACTTTCCAGATAACCTGTCCATGCCCTTAGCATTTAGGTAGCGAATTACAGCACAAACTTCCCACTTGGAGGGAAACGGAATGTGGACGCTCATCTCTAACCTTCACCACGACGCCAGACGATGAGCTACTGACGACTGGCACTGCTCATTCGCTTCTGCTGGCTTCCCACTACATAGCAGTGATACCAACTTCTCCTGCAAAATTTCCCTACCAGATCTACGTGTCTTGTAACCTTACTTTCCAGATAACCCTTGTAGCTTTGGAAAGCAGTATGATTGGGGGGGGGGGGTTGCATCAAAGGGGAAAATGTTATTATTCTAATAATTTTAATGCAATTTTCAATGCTTATTGGATGTACAGATGGGACACATATGTGCTTGAAAATAACCGAGTGCTGTGGCTTTCTCTTTCTGTCCTGCCCCCCATGCTCAGTCTCTGTATGTATCCCTGCCGCCCTTGTTGGAATGCAACCCCTTCCAAAGCGAAGTCCAAGATGGCTGGCTGTCGTCTCCTCCGTTGCCGGAGGAAATCCGCAAAGTGGTGCTGATCTACCAGGCCACTTTGGACCTCCTCCACCAGTATGAGGTGCACCTGGAGATTGCCTCCCAGATGTTTGCCTACCTGTTCTTCTTCTCCAACACCTTGCTCTTCAACCAGCTCATGGAGAAAGGTGAATCTCTCAGCCCAAGCCAAACTTCCAGTGACTTCCATTCTGTGTTGGCTTTGTGGATTTTGGGCCATCCCTGAAACCCTGAGGTTCCCAAGGCTGAAAGTGGATATTTGCTGAAATCCAAAATTGTTTTGAATAGTGTCTTCCAAACTTTGGTCTTCCAGGTGTTTTGGACCTCAGTTCACAGTATCTCCTGTTTTTGACTAGTATCTCCCAAACTTTGGTCTTCCAGGTGTTTTGGACCTCGGTTCACAGTATCTCCTGTTTTTGACTAGTATCTCCCAAACTTTGGTCTTCCAGGTGTTTTGGACCTCAGTTCACAGTATCTCCTGTTTTTGACTAGTATCTCCCAAACTTTGGTCTTCCAGGTGTTTGGACCTCAGTTCACAGTATCTCCTGTTTTTGACTAGTATCTCCCAAACTTTGGTCTTCTAAGTGTTTTGGACCTCAGTTTGAAGTATCTCCTGTTTTTGACTAGTATCTCCCAAACTTTGGTCTTCCGGGTGTTTTGGACCTCGGTTCACAGTATCTCCTGTTTTTGACTAGTATCTCCCAAACTTTGGTCTTCCAGGTGTTTTGGACCTCAGTTTGCAGTATCTCCTGTCATTGGCCAAGGACAGGACTTCTGAGTGTTGGAGTCCAAAACACCTTCAAGGTTAATGTTTGGGAATCCTTGGTTTAGAAGAGGAAGGCGGGAGAATCTCAGAGATGTTCTCCAAAAATGCAAAGAACAGGTCGAGCTTCTCTCATCCAAATGCTCAGGAACAGAAGTGTCCCATATTTGGGATTTTTATTATTATTTTGGAATACTTGCACATACATAACGAGATCTTGGAGAAGGGACCTGAGTCTAAGCACAAAATTCATTTAAGGCTGTGTGATTGTGTTACAAAATTAGGGAGCATTTAGAAATTTCATTTCTAAAGTGTCAGTAAAAAAATTGTTACTATGAGAGTAATGAAATTTTGTTACTTTTATATTATATTAATTTCTCAAATGGGGAAACCTCAGGGTCTCCTTTCTCCTTCATGTTCACAGCTACTGGGGTGAAACTTGCTACAGTGGTAGAATATATCTACTCTTAGCCCATCAAGTTTCAGAATATTTCCTTATCCATAGATTTTTGGGGAATTTTCAAAATTTCTAAAAAACTACAAGAGTTATCTCCTTGGTATTGTCGAAGGCTTTCGTGGCCGGAATCACTGGGTGGGACAAAGGACTCTTGTCTGCTGGAGCTAGGTGTGAATGTTTCAACTGACCACCTTGATTAGCATTTGATGGCCTGGCAGTGCCTGGGTCAGTCTTTTGTTGAGAGGTGATTAGATGTGCCTGATTGTTTCCTCTCTGCTGTTTTACTGTTGTAATTATAGCGTTTTTTAATAGATTAGTCACTGTCAGGCCATCAAATGCTAATCAAGGTGGTCAGTTGAAACATTCACACCTAGCTCCAACAGACAAGGGTTCTTTGTCCCACTCTGGTCATTCCACAGATATATAAACCCATTTTCCTAGTTCCAACAGACCTCACAACCTCTGAGGATGCTTGCCATAGATGCAGGCAAAATGTCAGGAGAAAATGCCTCTAGAACATGGCCATATAGCCTGAAAAAACCTACAACAACCCAGTTATCTCCTTGGGTTTTCAATCCAATGGCACAAGATAACAGGGGATCATTCTCCCCAACTTTCAGAAATATTGCATCCTAAGTCTTCTCAGCTAATGTAGCTGGGATGACAGAAGGACCGATCTATCAGTTCTGGTTTGCTTTGTATCATTTCTTTTTCAGCGAGGAAGGTGTGATGATGGTGATGCTCCCACCTTGTTCTCTCTCCTCCAGGATCCTCCCTCGGCTGCTTCCATTGGTCGAAAGGGGTGAGAGTGAGGGCCACTTTGCGGCTTCTCTTGGAATGGGCCCAGAGTGTTGGCTTTGGGCAACTGGCGGACCAGTTCTTTGGCAAGCTCTCCAGCGTGGCCAGCCTTTTGGCCATGCCCAACTCCCAGCTGGTGCAGGTGAGGCCTGGCATGTAGTATGTATCCCAGAGTGGCCCACAATGAAGAGTGAATGGGGAAATGTATGGGTCTTGTAGGAGTCAGTGGGGCAAGGAAAAGAGATTCCTCCAAAACATTAGGAAGAACTTCCTGAGAATGTATTGACAATATATTGTTGAAGGCCTTCGGGGTTGTATGGCCATGTTCCAGAAGCATTCTCTCCTGACGTTTCACCTGCATCTATGGCAGGCATCCTCTGAGGACCTCACAACCTCTGAACATGCCTGCCACAGATGTGGGTGAAACATCAGGAGAGAATGCTACTGAAAACCCGGAAAAATTAATAACCATCCAGTTATTTCGGTCATGAAAGCTGTCAATACATTGGGTTGTTGTAGGTTTCTTCGGGCTATATGGCCATGTTCTAGAGGCATTCTCTCCTGACGTTTTGCCTGCATCTATGGCAAGCATCCTCTGAATATTTGCCATAGATGCAGGCGAAACGTCAGGAGAGAATGCCTCTAGAACATGGCCATATAGCCCGAAAATATCTACAGCAACCCAATGTATTGACAGCTTTCATGACCGAAATAACTGGATTGTTATGAATTTTCCGGGTTTCCAGTAGCATTCTCTCCTGATGTTTCACCCACATCTGTGGCAGGCATGTTCAGAGGTTGTGAGGTCCTCAGAGGATGCCTGCCATAGATGCAGGCGAAACATCAGGAGGGAATGCTTCTGGAACATGGCCATATAGCCCGAAAATATCTACAGCAACCCAATGTATTGACAGCTTTCATGACCGAAATAACTGGATTGTTATGAATTTTCCGGGTTTCCAGTAGCATTCTCTCCTGATGTTTCACCCCCATCTGTGGCAGGCATGTTCAGAGGTTGTGAGGTCCTCAGAGGATGCCTACCATAGATGCAGGCGAAAAGTCAGGAGAGAATGCTTCTGGAACATAGCCATACAACCCCGAAAACTCACAACAACCCAACGTCCTGAGAGTAAAGGCTATGAGAGAGTAGAATATGCTGCCTTGGAGTGTGATGGAGTTTCCTTCTTTTGAGGTTTTTAAGCAGAGACTGGGTGGCCATCTGTCGGAAGTGTTTTTATTGGCAAAATGAGGTTGGACTGGTTGCCTTTTAAGCCTCTTCCAACTCTGAATCTGTAACAAAATTTGAAAGAAAATGTGTCCCTGGTTTGACACTGTTATTTCCTGTGTAATTGTGCGATACTTTGAAAATAGTTGTTCTACTCCAGAAACTTTGTTTTTGTGGCACAAACTACGTTTAATTGAAAACAGGGGAATTCCAGACAAGAAACAATCAAGGCCAGCAAACACCTCCCAACAAAGGATTCCCCCAGGCAGGAAGCAGCTAGGCTTTGAAGCTGCAAGGCCATTCAGTACTAATCAAGCTGACCAATTGCAACATTCACACTTTTCTCAAGCAGACAAAAGCTCTTTCTCCCACCCTGGATATTATTCCACAGATATGTAAACAGGCAGTAAGCAGCCAGACCTTGAAGCTGCAAGGCCATTCAGTGCTAATCAAGCTGGCCAATTGCAACATTCACACTTGCCTCAGGCAAACAAGATTTCTTTCTCTCACCCTGGACATTATTCCTCAGATATGTAAACAGGCAGTAAGCAGCCAGACCTTGAAGCTGCAAGGCCATTCAGTGCTCATCAAGGTAGCCAATTGCAACATTCACACTTGCCTCAAGCAGACAAGAGTTCTTTCTCTCACCCTGGACATTATTCCACAGGTATATAAACCCAATTTTCCTAGTTTCCAATGGACCTCACAACCTCTGAGGATGCCTACCACACATGCAGGTGAAACGTCAGGAGAGGATGCTGCTGGAACATGACAGCCTAGAAAACTCACAACCCAGTGATTCTGGCCATGAAAACCTTCAACAGTATTTCAAAAACTCTAAAATTAAATGCTAACCAAATACGTTTTTGTAGTGGCATGTCTTTGTCTTTGGCAGTTTAAAGACATGGTTCTTCAGTCTAACAACTAAGTTACCTGTGTGCCATTACATGAATGCTTATGAATATCACTTGTCCAAAGGGTCGACTTCTAACAACGGCATACTTGACTAGCTGTTTCCAAAAGGTTTCTTGGACTGATCCATGGCTGTTAAAGTGGAATAGTGGTATAGTTTGCAATATAAATAAAGCTTGGTACACTTTGTTTTCGCTTTGCTCAGATGACCTGGCCCATGCTGAGATCTGAATTCCCAGCCTTGAGTCCTGCCCAACTGCATCACATCCTGACCCAGTACCAGGCCTCATCCGACGTCGGGTGCGTACCTGTCTGGCAACCTGGCAAGGAAGATAGTCTCTCCGCCTTCAGGACAGGTAAGGCACTGAAATATGCTGCTTATAGGTTATACTAGGCATGGACAAACTTTGGCCCCCTCTCCAAGTGTTTTGGACTTCAACTCCCAGAATTCCTGGTCTCAGGCCCCTTCCTTTTCTCCCTCAGCCGCTTAAGCTATAAGAAGGTTCTCCATTGTGCATGTGAAAGGGCTCAGACCACAGTGTAGGCTCAGCCACTGACTGAGGTTTTGGATTTTTAGCCTGCCACTTTTGGACTCTTGCTTGCTGAGGTGTTCCTGCGAGTATCTCTATAGATCTTAAGAAGCTGTTTGGCAAACCGCATCTCCCTCTACAGACCAACTCGGACACTGTGGTCATCAGAGGAGGTCCTTCTCACAGTTCCACCCCCGTCCCAAGCACGAATGGTGGGAACGAGAGAAAGGGCCTTCTCCGTGGTTGCCCCCTACCTCTGGAACTTCCTTCCTAAGGAGCTAAAGATGGCTTCCTCTCTCCCTGCTTTCAAAAACATAGCAAATGGATGGCCAGATATATAGGTAGATGCAGTGGATGGATGGATGGATGGATGGATGGATGGATGGATGGATGGATGGATGGATGGATAGATAGATAGATAGATAGATAGATAGATAGATAGATAGACAGACAGATGGATAGACTGATGGATGGATGGATGGATGGATGGATAGATGGATAGATGATGGATGGAGGATGGATAGATGGATGGATGGATGGAGGGAATGGATGGATGGATGGATGGATGGATGGATGGAGATGAGATAGATAGATAGATAGATAGATAGATAGATAGACAAAGAGAAGATGACAGATAGATGGTTGGATATATCAATCGATCAATCGATCGATAGATAGATGAACAGAGAGATAGATAAGATGATGGATGGATGGATGGATGGATGGATGAACAGAGAGAGAGAGAAGATGGATGGATGGACAGACGGACAGATAGACTGGCAGATGGATGAATGGATGGATAGATAGACTGACAGATGGATGGATAGACTGATGGATGGTTGGATGGATAGATAGACTGATGGATGGATAGATGGATAGACTGATGGATGGATGGATAGATAGACTGATAGATGGATGGATGGATGGATGGATGGATGGATAGACTGATGGATGGATGGATGGATGGATAGATAGATAGATAGAGATAGATGAGTTTTTCAGGCCGTGTGTTTTTCGAGCTGTTCCAGTAGCATTATTTCCTGACGTTTTGCCTGCATCTGTGGCAAGCATCCTCGGGGGTTTGTTCAGAGGTGTATTAGAAATGAGGCAAGTTCAGCAGACCTCTGAAGAAACCTCTCAGGTGCAGCCACAGGTGCAGGCGAAACGTCAGGAGAGAATGCCACTGGAACATGGCCGTATAGCCTGAAAAACTTACAGCAACCCACTATTATCTGATGGTTGAAAGAGGGACAAGCGAACAAGGAACAGCTGAAATCCTGACCTCCATGCTACAACAATTGGTGGTGGATCCCACCTGTATTTTTGTGTGTTGCAGGAAGGAACTCTTGTTTTTCTGGTGTCTCGCTGGGCCATTCTCTGGATAATTTCCCTCCCTCTCCTCGAATGCATTTGGATGAATGGGCGGCCTTTGGGGGCAGATTGTAACCATAAAAGCAGCACATGTCTGAAATTCCCCACAAATGCCACGCTGGGGAAACCATAAGCGACGCCGTCTTCCACATTAATGATGGCTGAATTATGAACGGCAGAGCTTCCCAATGGAGCTGTTAGGGCAGCGAAAACGCCAGGCTGAGAGCAGCTACTAAAACCTAACCGTTGCAGCAATTGCGTCCCTGGCAAGCTTTTTAATAAACATTTCATAAGAGGGATTTTGGTGTCAAAATCCTCCCGACTGTCCATAAAAACACACAGACATACAATCTTAAGCACAATAATTGGGAACCAGTTTAGTTTAGCAGTGTGGCCAAGGACGCAAAAGCAATCTGGCAAGGACACATAAGCTGATGTTATGATGGAAAAGGGAAAGGGAAAGATTTCCCCTTGACATTCAGTCCAGTCGTGTCCGACTCTGGGACTCTGGTGCTCATCTCCATTTCTATGCCGAAGAGCCGGCGTTGTCCATAGACACCTCCAAGGTCATCTGGCCAGCATGACTGCATGGAGTGCCATTACCTTCCCGCCAAAGTGGTACCTATTGATCTACTCACATTTGCATGTTTTCGAACTATTTATTTATCGTGTCAGGAGGAAACCAAACAGTTGTATTGCTTTTTTTAATAAACAAACAGACAAAACACAAAGTTTGCAAGTTTGGTAGTTGATTAGATGTCCTTTGACCAGTATCTGGCCACTTGGAGTGCTTCTGGTATTGCCACAAGAAGATCCTCCATTGTGCATGTAGCAGGGCTCAGGTTGCATTGCAGCATGTCGTGGATTCCACTTTGTGGCCCCATTTCTCTGCATCTCGTGGTGCCAGAGCGCAGTCTGTTCAGCGCCTTCCAAGTTGCGCCGTCTTCTGTGTGCCCAGGGGGGAGTCTCTCATCTGGTATCAGTCACTGATTGAGGTGCTGGGTTTGAGCCTGCCACTTTTGGACTCTCGCTTGCTGGGTGTTCCAGCGAGTGTCTCTGTAGATCTTAGAAAACTATTTCTTGATTTAAGTCATTGACGTGCTGGATGATACCCAAACAGGGGATGAGCTGGAGATGTCTCTGCCTTGGTCCTTTCACTATTGGCTGCTACTTCCCGGCGGATGTCAGGTGGTGCAATACCGGCTAAGCAGTGTAATTTCTCCAGTGGTGTAGAGCCCAGACACCTCGTGATAATGCGACATGTCTCATTAAGAGCCACATCTACTGTTTTAGCATGGTGAGTTGTGTTCCACACTGGGCATGCGTACTCAGCAGCAGAGTAACATAACTGCTAGTTTGGCAGAAGGTGGAGCTAACAGTGGGAACTCATACCACTCCCTGGATTCAAACCGCGGACCTTTTGGTCAGCAAGTTCAGCAGCTTAGCGGTTTAACCCACTGTGCCACCAGGGGCTCCGATATGATGGTAGTAATACCAATTTTGTCTCTTGATTATGATGCAAAGCAGCTTACAACATTAAAAATGCAATTAAAAGTAACATCGAGGTTCTGGGTTTGAGCCTGCCACTTTTGGACTCTCGCTTGCTGAGATGTTCCAGCAAGTGTCTCTGTAGATCTTAGAAAACTATTTTTGATTTAAGTCGTTGACGTGCTGGCTGATACCCAAACAGGGGATGAGCTGGAGATGTCTCTGCCTTGGTCCTTTCACTATTGGCTGCTACTTCCCGGCAGATGTCAGGTGGTGCAATACCGGCTAAGCAGTGTAATTTCTCCAGTGGTGTAGGACGCAGACACCCGTGATAATGCGGCATGTCTCATTAAGAGCCACATCCACTGTTTTAGTGGTGAGATGTGTTCCACACTGGGCATGTGTACTCAGCAGCAGAGTAGCATAACTGCTAGGTTGGCAGAAGCTGGGGCTAACAGTGGGGACTCACACTGCTCCGTGGATCTTTGTTGTCTGTGTGTTGCCTCTTCCCTCTGTTATCAAGATTGGTCCTTGCTCTCCTCCCAAGAAGGAAACGTCTTCTGGTTTCCTGGCCGCAGTCTGCATCTGCAGTCATCTTCTCACTTAGAAATACAAAGCTTGCCATGGCCTCCACATTTTCTCCCTCTCTTTGCCAGTTACTTACTTACTTAGGCAATCCCTCGTAGCTTGAGGATGATGGTTTTCCAGATGCAGGGTCTTGGCGGTGGGTCCGTAGGTGGCTGTGGAGCCCTATTCTTGATCTGCATGTTCTCCCACAGTGAGGACATTGGTTTCCAGATGGAAGGCGATCCCCGTCAGGGTTGGCCTTTTGCTCTCCAATGGTGCCTTCTCTGTTTCACCCTCCATTCGTGCCTCTTCGAATTTCATAGCACTGCTGGTCACAGTTGACCTCCAGTTAGAGTGCTCAAGGACCAGGGCTTCCCAATTCTTGGTGTCTATGCCACAGTTTCTAGGGCTGGCTTTTGTTGTGGCTCAGCTGGAGCCTCAGGCAGAAGATGATGGGATTCAGATTCATGAAGATGTCCCTGTTGTTTTTGAAGAAGGATCTGAGGAGACTCAGTTTCCCATGGCAAGGAATGTTTCAGATGATGTTTCTGATGTTAGGGAAACTAGCCAGGTGCAGATGGAGGAGGATGGCTCCCAGCCTGACGATTCTCAGGCGCCTAACGAGCTATCCTTCTCACCTGTTACGAAGGAGGCTATCCAGACCTTGAGTTGATGTTTAGCTGCTGTGTTGGACTGGATGAGGGCTAGCAAATTGAAACTGAATCCAGACAAGACAGAGGTCCTACTGGTCAGTCGTAAGGCCGAACAGGGTATAGGGTTACAGCCTGTGTTAGACGGGGTCGCACTCCCCCTGAAGACACAGGTTCGCAGCTTGGGAGTGATCCTGGACTCATAGCTGAGCCTGGAACCACAGGTTTCAGCGGTGGCCGGGAGAGCTTTTGCACAATTAAAACTTGTGCACCAGCTGCGCCCGTTCCTTGGGAAGTCTGATCTGGCCACAGTGGTCCACGCTCTTGTTACATCCCGAATAGACTACTGCAACGCACTCTACGTGGGGTTGCCCTTGAAGACTGTTCGGAAACTTCAATTGGTCCAGCGAGCGGCAGCCAGATTGCTCACCGGAGCGACATACAGGGAGCACACCACCCCCTGCTGTGTCAGCTCCACTGGCTGCCGGTTCAGTTCCGAGCACAATTCAAGGTGCTGGTTTTGACCTACAAAACCCTTTACGGTTCCGGTCCAGTGTATCTGTCCGAACGTATCTCCTTCTACGTCCCACCTCGGAATCTGAGATCATCTGGGGAGGCCCTGCTCTCGACCCCACCTCTATCACAAGTGAGGCTGGTGGGGACGAGGAGCAGGGCCTTCTCAGTGGTGGCCCCTCACCTGTGGAACTCACTCCCGGGGGAAATCAGGGCATCAACATCCCTCCTTGCCTTCAGGAGGAAGGTAAAGATGTGGTTGTGGGACCAGGCCTTTGGGCATCCTGACAATTAGATATGGAAACCAGATGGATAGGACCGACAATTTGTGGAAATTGGAACTTAAACTATGAGACTGTGAAATGCTGACCATCAATGAGGTTTGTATTGATTTTATTGCTTTTATTGCTTTTATTAGTTTATGGTTGTTTTTGCCAATAATAATTATTGTTTTCTGTTAATTGTTATTGCTAAAATTGCTGTTTGTTAACTGTTGTTATTGTCCTTTGCTGTTATGTAATGCGGGCGTCAAATTGTGCCTTGCTTTTGTAAGCCGCCCTGAGTCCCCCCTGGGGTGAGAAGGGCGGGGTAGAAGCAACCAAAATAAATAAATAAATAAATATCCGACCTTGAGAGCTATGAAGATTTAGATTGGGAGGATCGCTTACAATTCAAAGTTCACCGCAGTGCGAGGCTTGCTAACAAGAGGGAGGTTAGGGGTCAACTGAATGCGTTCATGCTGGGAAGGTATATTAGATGGGGTGTTTGAATGCAAATCTTTGTCAGTGCAACTTCTGCCAACAACCTGGTAACTTCTTTGGATTGCCTTGGCTTTTGGGCAACGTTCTTGGCTTCCTGGGACTCTGTCTTGCTGTCATGGAATCTTGTTTGATCGATGTTCTTTGGATTATGCTTCATGCTATTTGCTAATGAACTTTTGAAACTTACTTTTGCATTTAAGACATTTCATTTCTTCAATAAACTACAAAATCTTCAGCCTTTGTGTGGTTTGGTGTTTGGAGCAAGGTGACTCTACTCTGAGCCCATCTTTACATCTCTTTTCCTGTCCACCAACATTACATTTCCTGTTCTTGAGTTTGGGAGATTGTGATCGGGCATTCGGACAACGTGGCCAGTCCAGCGGAGTTGATGACGTAGGAGCATCGCTTCAATTCTGGTGGTCTTTGCTTCTTACAGCACGCTTGCATTTGTCCACCATCTTGGTTTTTCTGATGTTTACCTGCAACCCAGCTTTTGCCCTTTCTTCTTTCCCCTTGGTTAGAAGGATCCTGTGTGGATCATAATAAATTGTGGCAAGTTCTTAGTGGGATGGGCATCCCAAGCCACCTTGTCTCTCTCCTGAGGAATCTGTACAAGGACCAAGTAGCAACAGTCAGAACTGACCACGGAACAACAGACTGGTTCAAGATTGGGAAAGGCGTACGGCAAGGCTGCATCCTCTCACCCAACCTTTTTAACTTGTATGCAGAACACATCATGCGATGTGCGGGGCTGGATGAATGCAGAGCTGGGGTGAAAATTGCTGGAAGAAACATTAACAACCTCAGATATGCAGATGACACCACTCTGATGGCCGAAAGCGAGGAGGAGCTGAGGAGCCTTCTAAACAAGGTGAAAGAAGAAAGCGCAAAAGCCGGGTTGCAGCTAAACGTCAAAAAAACCAAGATTATGGCAACAAGAATGATTGACAACTGGAAAATAGAGGGAGAAACCGTGGAGGCCGTGACAGACTTTGTATTTCTAGGTGCAAAGATTACTGCAGATGCAGACTGTGGCCAGGAAATCAGAAGACGCTTCCTTCTTGGGAGGAGAGCAATGTCCAGTCTCGATAAAATAGTCAAGAGTAGAGACATCAGACTGGCAACAAAGATCCGCCTAGTCAAAGCCATGGTATTCCCTGTAGTCACCTACGGACGTGAGAGCTGGACCTTAGGGAAGGCTGAGCGAAGGAAGATAGATGCTTTTGAGCTGTGGTGTTGGAGGAAAGTGCTGAGAGTGCCTTGGACTGCGAGAAGATCCAACCAGTCCATCCTCCAGGAAATAAAGCCGACTGCTCACTGGAGGGAAACTATAGACAAAGTTGAAGTACTTTGGCCACATCATGAGGAGACAGCAAAGCCTAGAGAAGACAATTATGCTGGGGAAAGTGGAAGGCAAAAGGAAGAGCGGCCGACCAAGGGCAAGATGGATGGATGGCATCCTTGAAGTGACTGGACTGACCTTGAAGGAGCTGGGGGTGGTGACGGCCGACAGGGAGCTCTGGCGTGGGCTGGTCCATGAGGTCACGAAGAGTCGGAGACGACTGAACGAATGAACAACAACAGAAGGCTCCTCAGCTCCTCCTCGCTTTCGGCCATCAAAGTGGTATCATCTGCATATCTAAGTTTGTTAATATGCCTTCCAGCAATTTTAACTCCAGCCTTGGACTCGTCAATTCCTTCATGTCACATGATGTGTTCTGCATACATGTTGAACAGGGAGGGGGAGAGTAGACAGCCCTGCCATCCTCCTTTCCCAATCTAGAACCAGTCTGTTGTTCTGTGGTCAGTTCTTACTGTTGCTATTTGGTCGTTACACAGATTCCTCAGGAGATGGACAACGTGGCTTGGTATCCCCATACATACCACCAAGAACTTGCCACAATTTATTGTGGATCCACATAGTCCAAGGCTTTAGAATAGTCATCCACACCATACAAATATTAAAATGCAATTAATTGTACAATTACTTAAAGAATTGAGTCCCAGATCTTGCCATGGCTGATGACCCATCTCTTGATTTAAAGCATCCCTATCTCTGTCTTTATCCAGAAAACCCACACACACACACACACACACACATACACACGGATTGCCTTTAGGCTTATGATCTAAAAGGAAAGGACATGAAAGGGACAGGAGGAAAGATGAAAGGGAAGCAAGCAGCCTTTCAAGATGCCTCATGGAAAATGGCCCTCTTTCCCCAACCAGCCCTTTCTGATACTGTGAACCAGCCCAGCTTTAAAATATTGAGCATTTGGCTGGAATTTGACTGTACAATCAGGAAACATTCACTTCACAAAAGGCTCATTTTTGGGGGAAAGGACAGTGATAATAAATAATGTTATGCTTTGGGGACTGCCATAAATGATTAGTGTAGTTCAAAATGTACCACTTCGATACTAGGTGCATCAAGGTATGGTCAAGATGGCAAAAGTTGGGTTGCTGTGAGTTTGCCAGGCTGCATGGCTATGTTCCAGAAGCATTTTCTCCTGACATTTCACCCACATCTATGGCAGCCATCCTCAGAGGTTGTGAAGTCTGTTGGAAACTAGGCAGGTGGGGTTGACATATCTGTCGAATGTCTTCTCTGTTTGAGACAAATGAGAATTCTGCAATTAATCACCTTGATTAGCATTGAATAGCCTTGCAGCTTCAAGGCTCTACAGCCTAACAGAGACTCCACCACAGACATCAGAAGAGCTGCAAGAGCAAGAAAAAGCTACGAGAGGAAAGACAAAGATCCACCCAGAGGAAGCCTTGCAGCTTCAAAGCCTGGCTGCTTCCTGCTTGGTGGAATGCTTTGTTGGGAGGTGTTAGTAAAGATAAAGGTTTCCCCATGACATTAAGTCAGGTCGTGTCCGACTCTATGGGTTGGTATTTCATCTCCATTTCTAAGCCGCAGAGCTAGCATTGTCCACAGACACCTCCCAAGTCATGTGGCCAGCATGACTGCATGGAGCGCCGTTACCTTTCCACCAGAGTGGTCCCTTTTGATCTACTCACATTTGCATGTTTTCGAACTGCTAGGTTACCTGGGCTCTGATTGTTTCTTCTCTGGAATTCCCCTGTTTTTGGGTGTTGTTCTTTATTTACTGTCTGTTGGAAATAAGGCAAGTAAGGTTTATATATCTGTGGAATGATGTCCAGGGTGGAAGAAATAACTTTTTGTCTGCTGGAGACAGGTGTGAATGTAGCAATTGGCCACCTTGATTAGCATTGAATGACCTGGTTGGTTGCTGGCTAGAGGAATCCTTTATTGGGAGATGTTAACTGGCCCTGATTGGTTCTTGTCTGGAATTCCCCTGTTTTTTTAAGTGTTGTTCTTTATTTACTGTCCTGATTTTAGAGTTTTGTTTTTTTAATACTGGTAGCCAGACTTTGTTCATTTTCATGGTTTCCTCCTTTCTGTTGAGATTGTCCACCTGCTTCTTGTGGATTTCAATGGCTTCTCTGTGTAGCCTGACATGGTGGTTGTGAGAGTGGTCCAGCATTTCTGTGTTCTCCAATAATCTGCTGTGTCCAGGTTGGTTCATCTGGTGCTCTGCTATGGCTGACTTCTCTGGTTGAATAAATTTGCAGTGCCTTTCATGTTCCTTGATTCATGTTTGGGCAATGCTGGTGCATTTGGTGGTCCCTCTGTAGAGTAATGCACAGCTGCATAGTATACAGTAGACTCCCACAGAGGTGAGAGGATCCCTCTTGTCCTTTGCTGAACGTAGCATTTGTTGGATTTTCTTGGTGGGTCTGTAGATAGTTTGTATGTTGTGTTTCCTCATCAGCTTCCCTCTGCAGTCAGTGGTTCCCTTGATGTCTGGCAAGAACACTTTTCCTCTGGGTGGATCTTTGTCTTTCCTCTCGTGGCTTGTTCTTGATCTTACCATTCTTCTGATGTCTGTGGTGGAGTCTCCGTTGGCCTGTAGAGCCTTGAAGTTGCAAGGCTATTCAGTGCTAATCAAGGTGATTAATTGCAGCATTCACATTTGTCTCAAACAGACAAGACATTCCACAGATATATAAACCCCACTTGCCTAGTTTCCAGCAGACCTCACAACTTCTGAGGATGCCTGCCATAGATGTGGGTGAAATGTCAGGAGAGAATGCTTCTGGAACATGGCCAGACACCCCCGGAAAACTCAAAGCAACCCAGTGATTCCGGCCATGAAAGCCTTCAACAACACATGGCAAAAGTTATTAATGAAATAGAACATGCAGGGCAAGAGAGGCTGCCGTAGTTTGCTTTTGGGAAGTGCAAGATTGAGCGCAGTTTGCAGCAGTTGAAGTCAGCTGAGGTCCTACTGGAAGCCCTTCCAGCTCAGCCCTATATCCTAGAATATCAGGTCAGAAAACCCCACATTATCTGCCTTGATATTCCGGCAGTGTGAAAGGGCCCTGGGACTTTCATAAACTGGGTCTTTCCAATCTTCTAGAAAAGCTTTTCAACCCAAGTTCTTTTTTTTTTTGCAGACGACATCCTGGAGTCCTTTGACAACCACCCTCCGATCATGCTGCCCAGCGGAGGGTTCAAGGTGGACTTGGAGGTGGACAACCTGGACGACAATATTTACCGGCACCTCCTCTACATCCGCCACTTCCTGTGGAGCCTGCGCAGCAAAAGCCCCCACCCCAGGGACTCCCCAGAAGCGGAGGCACCAAAGGTAATGCTGAGTCTCACCCGTCCTGAATTGCACACGTCCCACCTGCAATTACTCTATGGCCAAATTCCCAAATGACCTTGGATTTTTGGTCTAGGCTAGGGCATCGGTTCTCACCCTTCTTAATGCCACGGCCCCTTAATCCAGTTCCTCATGTGGTGGTGACCCTCAACCACAACATTATTTTCGTTGCAACTTCAGAACTGTCATTTTGCTACTGTTGTGAATCATCATGTAAATATCTGATATGCAGGATGTATTTTCATTCACTGGACCAAATTTGGCACAAATACCCAATACGTCTAATTTTGAATACTGTTGGGGTTCGGGAGGGATTGATTTTGTCATTTAGGAATTGTAGTTGCTGGGATTTGTAGTTCACCTACAACCAAAGAGCATTCTGAACTCCACCAACGATGGAATTGAACCAAACTTGGCACACAGAAGTCCCATGACCAACAGAAAATACTTATTTATTGATTTACTTATTTACAGTATTTATATTCCGCCTTTCACACGACTCAGGGCGGATTACAATGCACATATACATGGTAAACATTCAATGCCGTTTAGACATACAACATATATAGACAGACACATTCCAGCTATTGCACCTTCATGCTCGATTCCGGCCACAAGTTGAGCTGCCGCTTCACCGTCCACTTGTGACACCGAGCCCTTTGATAGAGTACTTCCTCATTCTTCTGCACGCTGCTGGGAGGTTTTATGGCATCATAAATTCGTTAAATTAGCCTCCCCGCATAAAGTGGTACCTAAATTTCCTACTTGACAGATGCAACTGTCTTTCGGGCTGGATGGGTCAACAGCAAGCTAGACCTTTAATGGTCAGGAGCTTACTCCAACCCAGGCTGGCTTTGAACTCATGAGCTCTCGCTTAGTAGTGAGTTAATGCAGGTGGCTACTAACTAGCTGTGCCACAGCCCAGTAATGTAAGGGTTTGGTGGGCATTGACCTTGAGTTTTGGAGTTATAGTTCACCTACATCCAGAGAGCACTGTGGACTCAAACAATGATGGATCTGGATCAAACTTGGCACGAATACTCAATTTGTCCAAATGTGAACACTGGTGGAGTTTGGGGAAAATAGACTGTGACATTTGGGAGTTGTAGTTGCTGGGATTTATAGTTCACCTCCAATCAAAGAGCCTTCCGAACTCCCCCAATGATGGAATTGAACCAAACTTGGCATGCAGAACTCCAACGACCAACAGAAAATACTGGAAGGGTTTGGTGGGCTTTGACCTTGAGTTTTGGAGTTGTAGTTCGCCTACATCCAGAGAGCACTGTGGACTCAAACAATGATGGATCTGGACCAGACTTGGTATGAAAACTCAATATGTCCAAATGTGGACACTGGATGAGTTGGGGGGAAATAGACTGCGACATTTGGGAGCTGTAGTTGCTGGGATTTATAGTTCATCTACAATCAAAGTGCATTCTGAACCCCACCAATGATAGAAATGAACCAAACTTGGTGCACAGAACTCCCATGACCAACAGAAAATACTGTGTTGTTGTAGGTTTTTTCGGGCTATATGGCCATGTTCAAGAGGCATTCCCTCCTGATGTTTCGCCTGCATGTATTGCGAAACGTTTCGCCTGCATTATATGCTAATCAAGGTGGTCAGTTGAAACATTCACACCTAGCTCCAGAAGACAAGAGTCCTTTGTCCCACCCTGGTCATTCCACAGATATATAAACCCATTTTCCTAGTTCCAACAGACCTCACTACCTCTGAGGATGCTTGCCATAGATGCAGGCGAAACGTCAGGAGAGAATGCCTCTAGAACATGGTCATATAGCCCGAAAAAACCTACAACAACCCAGTATTTAGGAAGCCCTAAAATTTGGGGGGGGGGGGGGGACGATCTCTAGTAATACAAAGAGGAAGGCAAATCGTCAAGTATTATTGAAAACGTGACTCCCCTTGCATGCAGCGGCTCAGGTGCTTGAGCTCAATGCGCAAACCGGATGCAGGTGCAAACCCAGCCTGAAATGGAGAAGCAGCTATAAATAATTTAAAACCACTGCGCAGTTAATACACACGCTTGCGTTTACCCTTGTTGCCGTTGCTGGAGCACTTCTTGTATTTATATGTTCTGAGCAGGAAAGAACAATATTGTGTCTCCTCCACTCGCCCAGGTGGTTTGGGGTGGGGAAACAGCAGGGAGCCATGAAAAAACGTTGCAAGAAGGTGGGCATGCTCGCCTGGTGTAATAATGAAGACATGGTTAGGTTTCCATCCATGTCCTTTTCTATCTCCTAGGATCATAGAATCATAGAATCAAAGAGTTGGAAGAGACCTCATGGGCCATCCAGTCCAACCCCATTCTGCCAAGAAGCAGGAATTGCATTCAAAGCACCCCTGACAGATGGCCATCCAGCCTCTGTTTAAAACCTTCCAAAGAAGGAGCCTCCACCACACTCCGGGCAGAGAGTTCCACTGCTGAACGGCTCTCACAGTCAGGAAGTTCTTCCTAATCACTGTATTGTCGAAGGCTTTCATGGCTGGAATCACTGGTTCTTGTGGGTTTTTTCGGGCTATATGGCCATGTTCTAGAGGCATTTCTTCTGATGTTTCGCCTGCATCTATGGCAAGCATCCTCAGAGGTAGTGAAGTCTGTTGGAATTAGGACAATGGGTTTATATATCTGTGGAATGGCTGGGGTGGGGCAAAGAGCTCTTCTCTGCTAGAGCTAGGTGTGAATGTTTCAACTGACCTCTCAACAAAAGATTTTCCCAGGCCCAGCCAGGCCTTCAAATGCTAATGAAGGTGGTCAGTTGAAACATTCACACCTAGCTCCAGCAGAGAAGAGCTCTTTGCCCCACCCCAGCCATTCCACAGATATATAAACCCATTGTCCTAATTCCAACAGACCTCACTACCTCTGAGGATGCTTGCCATAGATGCAGGTGAAACATCAGGAGAAATGCCTCTAGAACATGGCCATATAGCCCGAAAAAACCCACAAGAACCTAGTTCTTCCTCATGTTCAGATGGAATCTCCTCTCTTGTCGTTTGAAGCCATTGTTCCATTGCGTCCTAGTTTCCAGGGAAGCAGAAATCAAGCTTGCTCCCTCCTCCCTGTGGCTTCCTCTCACATATTTATACATGGCTATCATATCTCCTCTCAGCCTTCTCTTCTTCAGGCTAAACATGCCCAGCTCCTTAAGCCACTCCTCATAGGGCTTGTTCTCCAGACCCTTGATCATTTTAGTCGCCCTCCTCTGGACACATTCCAGCTTGTCAATCTCTCTTGAATTGTGGTGCCCAGAATTGGACACAATATTCCAGGTGTGGTCTAACCAAAGCAGAATAGAGGGGTAGCATTACTTCCCTAGATCTAGACACTATGCTCCTATTGATGCAGGCCAAAATCCCGTTGGCTTTTTTTGCTGCCACATCACATTGTTGGCTCATGTTTAACTTGTTGTCCACGAGGACTCCAAGATCTTTTTCACATGTACTGTTCTCTTGAGTCAGGCCTTGTCCCCCATTCTGTATCTTTGCATTTTGTTTTTTCTGCCAAAGTGGAGTATCTTGCATTTGTCACTGTTGAACTTCATTTTGTAGTTTTGGCCCATCTCTCTAATCTGTCAAGATTGTTTTGAATTCTGCTCCTGTCCTGGAGTATTGGCTCTCCCTCCCAATTTGGTGCTGCAAACTTGATGATCCTGCCTTCTAACCCTTCATCTAAGTCATTAATCAAGATCCTGAACAGGACCGGGCCTAGGACAGAACCCTGACTGATGCCACTCCACTCGTCACTTCTTTCCAGGATGAAGGAGAGAATCACCCTCTGGGTTCGTCCATTTAACCAATTACAGATCCTCCTCTCAAGAGATTTCCAAGCTTCCATCAATCAGGCTTGATCTCTCTCCTCTCACCAGAGCTTTAAATAGGCTCCTTCTGTTTCCAAGCGCAGGCACAGAGCGTGCCGACGGTGGGCACCCTGTAAGAGGGTTTGGCACACACCAAAGTTGCTGCCAACTTGCTAAACTTGAATCCCAAAAGCAGGAGGCTGTTAGCTTGCCTTTTGCTTCATTTGCCGCTCTTCCTGGCCTTGTCGAAAAGGCTCCCTGGCCCAAGGAGAAGGTAGGAACCCGCGATGAGGGATTAGCCCCATCCTAATCCCTTCACCTCAGGGGCTGGAAAGGAGAGCTGCTGGCAATCTCCTTAGCAGAGGTTAAGATGGCAAGAGGAGGCCGGGGCGGAGCAGGTTGGTCGGAGGCACTGAGAGTCAAGAGCGCGGTTCAGCACAAGGATGGGGAGCATTGGACTGCAACTCCCAGCATCTCTTGCCATTGGATACGGTGACTAGGAAGAGATTCGTATGGAGGCAAATACATTTGGACACAAGAATCTCCTGGCAAGGTTTATTATCCTGCCCATGTGCTTTTCATCTCAAGAACAGACAAGCATCCCGAGTTCTGAGGATCACCTGGGAAGGAATCCCACTGGAGCATTGCAGCGCACCCAAATACCTGGGAGTCACTCTGGACCGTGCTCTGACCTACAAGAAGCACTGCCTGAACATCAAGCAAAAAGTGGGGCTAGAAACAATATCATACGAAAGCTGACTGGCACAACCTGGGGATCACAACCAGATGCAGTGAAGACATCTGCCCTTGCGCTGTGCTACTCTGCTGCTGAGTATGCATGCCCAGTGTGGAACACATCTCACCACACTAAAACAGTGGATGTGGCTCTTAATGAGACATGCCGCATTGTCACAGGGTGTCTGCGCCCTACACCACTGGAGAAATTACACTGCTTAGCTGGTATTGCACCACCTGACATCCGGGAAGTAGCAGCCAATAGTGAAAGGACCAAGGCAGAGACATCTCCAGCTCATCCCTTGTTTGGGTATCAGCCAGCACATCAACTTAAATCAAGAAATAGTTTTCTAAGATCTACAGAGACACTCGCTGGAACACCTCAGCAAGCGAGAGTCCAAAAGTGGCAGGCTCAAACCCAGAACCTCAACCAATGGCTGATACCAAATGAGAGACTCCCCCCCTGGGCACACAGAGGACTGGGCGACTTGGAAGGCGCTGAACAGACTGCGCTCTGGCACCACGAGATGCAGAGCCAACCTTCAGAAATGGGGCTACAAAGTGGAATCCTCGATATGCGAATGTGGAGAGGAGCAAACCACTGACCACCTGCTGCAATGCACCCTGAGCCCTGCCACATGCACAAGGGAGGACCTTCTTGCGGCAACACCAGAGGCACTCCAAGGGGCCAGATACTAGTCAAAGGACATTTAACCAACTACCAAGCTTGCAAACTCTGTTTTGTCTGTTTGTTAAAAAAATTGTTTAAAATTTAAAATGTAATACAATTTTCTGGTTGATATTGACACGATAAATAAATAAATGAATAGGTTCTTGTGGGTTTTTTTGGGCTATAAATAAATAAATAAATTATCCTGGCCACAACCCAGTTTGGGGTTTAAAACACTGGATTCTGCCTAATTCTGCCTAATTAGATGTTACAATACAATATGAATGGGTTCCTGAATTAGTAAGCTCAACAAATATCCCACTTATACAGAAAATAGAAAATAATAGAATTCAGTGTAAGAGTAGTATAAACTTGTTATACTGTTCAAATTCACAGTAATCACAAACAATATTATATGGGTTTTTTGTACAATCACTTTGAAATGGTATCAATGCCGTGTCCAATTCTGGGCACCACAATTGAAGAGAGATATTGACAAGCTGGAATGTGTCCAGAGGAGGGCAACTAAAATGATAAGGTCTGGAGAACAAGCCCTATGAGGAGCGGCTTAAGGAGCTGGGCATGTTTAGCCTGAAGAAGAGAAGGCTGAGAGGGGATATGATAGCCATGTATAAATATGTGATAGGAAGCCACAGGGAGGAGGGAGCAAGCTTGTTTTCTGCTTCCTTGGAGACTAGGACGCGGAACAATGGCTTCAAACTACAAGAGAGGAGATTCCATCTGAACATGAGGAAGAACTTCCTGACTGTGAGAGCTGTTCAGCAGTGGAACTCTCTGCCCTGGAGTGTGGTGGAGGCTCCTTCTTTGGAAGCTTTTAAACAGAGGCTGGATGGCCATCTGTCAGGGGTGCTTTGAATGCAATATTCCTGCTTCTTGGCAGAATAGGGTTGGACTGGATGGCCCAGGAGGTCTCTTCCAACTCTATGATTCTATGATTCTTATGCCGAGTTGAATATGAATCAGCCACTCATGACCGGTTTGCTGATAGGTTCGCCTTAAGGTGACCCTAAGTCAGATATGACTTGAAGGTGCACAACAATAACGATAAAGGTCAGGAAAAATGGGGGAGGTTTCCAAAACTCTGCTCCTCTCCCGCCCATGTTGTCTTCAGCCTCAGAGCTGGAAGTTATAATCTGGACTGCAGAGTTTCAAGGCTATCATCATCTTTTTGGAAGAGCTCCTGCCACATTTTTTTGACTGCAGACAGGAATGTTTCTGAATCCATTGCAATCTTGTGGGGAAAAATTCAGCTACCCCTTCTAAAAAGGATGAAGTGATCCTTAGAACGGAGGAAAAGTCAAACAGTGGCAAGGTACTGCGTATTACATCTCATAGATTATAATGCTCTCTTCCTAAAACAACTCGCTATCATCATCAGTAATGGAGAAAGGCACGGAGTTTCAGAAAAACATCTATTTCTGTTTTATCGACTATTCCAAAGCCGTTGACTGTGTGGATCATAATAAATTGTGGCAAGTTCTTGGTGGTCTGGGCATACCAAATCACTTTATCTCTCTCCTGAGGAATCTGTATAAGGACCAAGTAGCAACAGTCAGAACTGACCATGGAACAACAGACGGGTTCAAGATTGGGAAAGGCGTACGGCAAGGCTGCATCCTCTCCCCCAACCTATTCCACTTGTATGCAGAACACATCATGCAATGTGCGGGGCTTGACGAATGCAAGGCTGGGGTGAAAATTGCTGGAAGAAACATTAACAACCTTCGATATGCAGATGACACCGCTTTGATGGCCGAAAGCGAGGAGGAGCTGAGGAGCCTTCTCATCAAGGTGAAAGGAGAAAGCACAAAAGCTGGGTTGCAGCTAAACATCAAAAAACCAAGATTATGGCAACAAGAATGACTGACAACTGGGAAATAGAGGGAGATAACGTGGAGGCAGAGACAGGGTTTGTATTTCTAAGTGCAAAGATTACTGCAGACGCAGAGTGCAGCCAGGAAATCAGGAGATGCTTCCTTCTTGGGAGGAGAGCAATGTCCAATCTCGATGAAATAGTGAAGTGTAGAGACATCACATTGGCAACGAAGATCTGCATAGTCAAAGCAATGGTATTCCCCATAGTCACCTATGTTGTGAGAGCTGGACCTTAGGGAAGGCTGAGCGAAGGAAGAGAGATGCTTTTGAACTGTGGTGTTGGAGGGAAGTTCTGAGAATGCCTTGGACTGCGAGAAGATCCAACCAGTCCATCCTCCAGGAAATAAAGCCCGGCTGCTCACTGGAGGGAAAGATACTAGAGACAAAGTTGAAGTGCTTTGGCCACATCATGAGGAGAAAGGAAAGTTTAGAGAAGAGTATGATGCTGGGGAAAATGGAAGGAAAAAGGAAGCAGGTCCAACCAAGGGCAAGATGGATGGATGGTATCCTTGAGGTGACTGGATTGACCTTGAAGGAGCTGGGGGTGGTGACAGCCGACACGGTGCTCTGGCGTGGACTGGTCCATGAAGTCGTGAAGAGCCAGAAACGACTGAACGAATGAACAACAATTATCATCAGAGGTGATTCCTTGTGGCCAAATCTGATTGTCTTTCAAAAGTAGAGTCTTAGTAATGGGTCGGTGACTGTAGAGACCTATTCTGGTTCTTCATGGTCTATCACAGCGTTCCTCCAGCTGGAGGGGTCACGAGAGGGGTTACATAGGGGTCATCAAAGACCAACAGAAAACACAATATTTTCTGTATTGTCGAAGGCTTTCATGGCTGGAATCACTAAGTTCTTGTGGGTTTTTTCGAGCTATATGGCCATGTTCTAGAGGCATTTCTCCTGACATTTCGCCTGCATCTATGGCAAGCATCCTCAGAGGTGAGGATGTTGGTCATGAGACCATTTTCTGTTGGTCATGAGAGTTCTGTGTGGGAACTTTGGCCCAATTCTATGGTTGGTGGGGTTCAGAATGCTCTTTGATTGTTTTGTCCATAGTCATCATTGTTTGAGTCCACATTGCTCTCTGGAAGTAGGTGAACTACAACTCCAAAATTCAACCCAAACACTCCGCTTATTTTATGTTGGTCATGGAAGTTCTGTGTGCCAAGTTTGGTTCAATTCTATCGTTGGTGGAGTTCAGAACACTCTTTGATTGTAGGTGAACTACAAATCCCAACTACTACAACTCCCAAATGAACCCCCCCCCCCCAAATCCCACTAATATTCAAATTTGGGCAAATTGGGTATTTGTACGAAATTTGGTCCACCGAATAAATATCCTGCCTTCAATATTTCTTAACATTAGGTTTTTTTTTCAGATCTTGTTAACTCAAAATCCAAAAGTTGTCTAAAGAAGAAGAGCCATCTGTCAGCAGGTGCTTTGATTGTGCTTTTCCTTCCTTACTTACTTACTTTGGCGATCCCTCATTGGCCAAGTAGGATATTCTTCCAGGATCAGTGTTCTGGGGGGTCCGTAGGTGACTGTGGAGCCCTATTCTTGATCTGCATCTTCTCCCGCAGTGAGGGCATTGGTTACCAGGTGGAAGGCGGTCTCGGTTGGGGTTGGCTTGACGCGCCTTCCTCTTGGCACATTTCTCTCTTTTGCCCTCCATTTGTGCCTCTTCAAATTCTACAGCACTGCTGGTCACAACAGACCTCCAGCTGGAGCGCTTAAGGGCCAGGGCTTCCCAGTTCTCAGTGTCTATGCCACAGTTGTTAAGGTTGGCTTTGAGCCCATCTTTCAATCTCTTTTCCTGTAACATTCCATTTTCCGTTCTTGAATTCGGAGTGGAGCAACTGCTTTGGGAGACGGTGGTCAGGCATCCGGACAACGTGGCCGGTCCAGCGGAGTTGATGGCGGAGGAGCATCACTTCAGTGATGGTAGTCTTTGATTCTTCCAGCATGCTGATGTTTGTCCGCCTGTCTTCCCAAGAAATTTGCAGGATTTTCCAGAGGCAGCTCTGATGGAATCGTTCCAGGAGTTGCATGTGATGTCTGTAGACAGTCCACATCTCGCAGGCATATAGAAGGGTTGGGAGGACAATAGCTTTATAAACAAGCACCTTGGTATCCCTACAGATGTCCCGGTCCTCAAAAAAATGCTGCTCTCGCAGAGCTCAGGCGGTGTTGTATTTCGGTGTCGATGTTGACTTTGGTGGAGAGGTGGCTGCCAAGGGAGCGGAAATGGTCAACATTTTCTAATTTTACACCATTAAGCTGTATTTCTATGAGGATGTTGATTTCCAGATAGAAGGTGGTCCTGATAAGGGTTTGCTTGATGTGCTTTCTTCCTCTTGCCCTCCATTCGTGCCTCTTCAAAATCCATTAGCAAAATCCACAGCTGTCCTCCAGTTCGAGTGATTTAGGGGCAAGGCTTCCCAGTCCTCAATGTTCTTTCCACATTTTTAAGGTTGGTTTTTAGCCCATCTTTTAATCTCTGTTGCTGACCCATGTCTTTGTGCCTTTCCTTTATAGACCGAGGCGATCAGCTGCCAAACCAGCCCCCAAGTGGACTCCAAAACTACAACCACCGGCTTGTCCGTGGTTACAAGCTCCTTTGGTCAGGTGAACCGCAGGCGACCTGTCAGCTATGCAGAACCAAGGATCGAAGCCGTCCACAATGCCAATGGCTCCGCTCGGGAGAATGACACCTGCGAGTTGCCGCTTCCTGAGGCTTTGCAGCAGCTCCGCTTGGAGGGGTCGCAGGGCAAGAATGGCGTCAAGTCAGCCGCGGGGCTGACCGACCCATCATGCTTGCTGACCCCGCCAAACACGCCTCTCACCTTCGACTCCACAAGTCTCGAACTTGCTCCAGAGACCCACCTGGGGAAAAGTGTGACGGACCCTCGAAGGAACGGCTTCAGTGGTGCCAAAACCACCACTTCTGAAGGTAAGAAGTATTACGGTATATTGTTGTAAGTCCAGTGTGTGTGTGTTAAAGGAAACCTTGCAGAAAAGCCTTGCAAAGTGTTAATGATTAACTGCAGCTGCAAAAGCTCAGCTCAGCAAGGCTGGGCCACGCCTCTTGAATGTAACAGTTTTCTGAGGCTTTTGCAAACTGTTAGCAGTTGGCTGTTTGATTTGCTGGAGAGCAGATGCAAGAAGCTCATGTTATGGTGAAGTAACCATGTACTTTTGTTATGCTCTATGATTTATAACACAGAAGATTTATTCTGTATTACTTACAGAGACTATGTAAGTGTGCCAAGCTGTTTTATTTTCAAACTCTAAAACCAAGAGTAAAGTTCTACTGTTTTATTTCTTCTGACAAGTGGAGTGCCTCAGGGTTCCGTCCTGGGCCCGGTCCTGTTCAACATCTTTATTAATGACTTAGATGAAGGGCTAGAAGGCATGATCATCAAGTTTGCAGACGACACCAAATTGGGAGGGATAGCCAATAGTCCAGAGGACAGAGCAGAATTCAAAATGATCTTGACAGATTAGAGAGATGGGCCAAAACTAACAAAATGAAGTTCAACAGTGACAAATGCAAGATACTCCACTTTGGCAAAAAAAATGAAATGCAAAGATACAGAATGGGGGACGCCTGGCTCGAGAGCAGTACGTGTGAAAAAGATCTTGGAGTCCTCGTGGACAACAAGTTAAACATGAGCCAACAATGTGATGTGGCGGCAAAAAAAGCCAATGGGATTTTGGCCTGCATCAATAGGAGCATAGTGTCTAGATCTAGGGAAGTAATGCTACCCCTCTATTCTGCTTTGGTTAGACCACATCTGGAATATTGTGTCCAATTCTGGGCACCACAATTCAAGAGAGATATTGACAAGCTGGAATGTGTCCAGAGGAGGGCGACTAAAATGATCAAGGTTCTGGAGAACAAGCCCTATGAGAAGCGGCTTAAGGAGCTGGGCATGTTTAGCCTGAAGAAGAGAAGGCTGAGAGGAGATATGATAGCCATGTATAAATATGTGAGAGGAAGCCACAGGGAGGAGGGAGCAAGCTTGTTTTCTGCTTCCCTGGAGACTAGGACGCGGAACAATGGCTTCAAACTACAAGAAAGGAGATTCCATTTGAACACTAGGAAGAACTTCCTGACTGTGAGAGCCGTTCAGCAGTGGAACTCTCTGCCCCGGAGTGTGGTGGAGGCTCCTTCTTTGGAAGCTTTTAAGCAGAGGCTGGATGGCCATCTGTCAGGGGTGATTTGAATGCAATATTCCTGCTTCTTGGCAGGGGTTGGACTGGATGGCCCATGAGGTCTCTTCCAACTCTTTGATTCTATGATTCTATGATTCTATGACTGGTCTGTGTCTTTGGCATTGGGTTTTGGACATGTTGGACATTGCTACTGCGCAACAAATTGATTCTGCGTAACAAGAAGGGCCTTATAATAATACTTTATTCATATTCTGTCCTATCTCCCCAAGGGGACTCAGGGCAGATCACAGTACACATACACGGCAAATATTCGATGCTATTTTGGACAGACAGGACAGACAGGAGTTATGTTGTGTCGACATCCAGCTTTTTGGCGCCTTGGAGGTTGTGCTCTAATCCAGCCAGAGGGAGGTGCTGTCACTCCATCCTCTATGACGGAGAACCATCAGGACTTCCTCCTTCCTTTTGGTTACTGAGCATTTTCTGATCTTTTTCTTTTATGGTGTAAAATATCTCCCCTGCTTTTTAGCGGTACCTAATTTCTTTACTTACATCTCTGAGTTATTTTCAAACTGCTTAGGTAAACAGTAAGATGGGCTGACAGTCAGGAGCTCATGCCAATCCGGGGCTTCGAATTGACAACCTTTTGGTTGGTAGAGCTTATCATTGCTGGTGATTTACCAGCTGCCCTTAATTGGAATGAGCGCTGGGCTGGGCATTGAGAACTTGAATTTGAATAAGATCTCGATAAGTTCAGCTTCTGCTGAGTGGATTGACTAAGTTTCCAAGGTTGATGGTTCTTCTGGTTGGGCACAAAAGCACCGCCAAGAGTGACCGGAGGAAGACTAGAGTGGTTACACAGCTCTACACCACCAAACCACATTTTGATTACCCCAGACTAAGAGTGTTTCCACATTACCGACCCTCACCATGGGAACTGATCGATAAATAGATACATTAGGCAGGAAAACACTAAGGGAAACCTATCACGAGGTTTTCTTGCCAAGACTGTTCCTCTGAGTCTGCCCAGGCACTTCCAAGCCATTAAATGCTAATCAAGGTGGTCAGTTGAAACATTCACACCTAGCTCCAGCAGACAAGAGTCCTTTGTCCCACCCTGGTCATTCCACAGATATATAAACCCATTTTCCTACTTCCAACAGACCTCACTACCTCTGAGGATGCTTGCCATAGATGCAGGCGAAACGTCAGGGGAAAATGCCTCTAGAACATGGCCATATAACCCGGGAAAAACCTACAACAATAATATTTTCATATTGCCTTAGCAGCAACTTTGAAGAAAATCCTCAAACAGAGATGGGATGAAATGCACGGGTGGGATTGTTCCTTAGTTTCCAGTGGGTGCCTGAATGCCAGGACATCCAGTAGCCTGGGGCCACTGTGCGTGGGCACCCATTTTGACACAACACTCTTATTTAAAAATTGCCTAGAAGTGTTAATTGCGCAGTTTTTTCCCTCCTCCAGCATTTTCGCCTCCTTGGGCAGACCCGCACTTTCAGCCCTGTCTGTGGAGAGGAGATCCGTCTCTGGCCAAATGAGTTGCTGACCAAAGCTCTTCAGGTTGCCAAGAATCTCTCCCGGCCTTCAAGGCTGCAGCTGCAAAATGTTCCCATTTTCTTCCCTTGCCATTTCTTGTGAGTCACTCGGCGGGAGCAGCTGGAGGAGCGTGCTTGCCAAGTTCATTTGGAGAGACATGAATCCAGTCTCCTCAGAGGAGAGCTTGGTTTCCGGTGGGTCTTGATGCGTCTCCAAGTGTCCTCTGGATACATCTCCCTCCGCATGGAGGACGTCGGGAGGATGATGAGCTGCCCTCCTCCCCTGGACAGAGCCACAAAGGTCCAGAGTTTTCAAGAGCAAAGCTGGGGGGAAAGCAATTGTTAGATGACAATTACCCTGTTATGCCAGCTCTGAGCCCAATTTTGACCTATAGTGAAAGGACCAAGGCAGTGACATCTCCGGCCCATCCCCTGTTTGGGTATCAGCCAGCATGCCAACTACTTAAATCAAAAAATAGTTTCCTAAGATCTACAGAGACACTTGCTGGAATACCTCAGCAAGCAAGAGTCCAAAAGTGGCAGGCTCAAACCCAGAACCTCAAGGCATAGTTTCCTAAGATCTACAGTGACACTTGCTGGAACACCTCAGCAAGCAAGAGTCCAAAAGTGGCAGGCTCAAACCCAGAACCTCAATCAATGGCTGATACCTAATGAGAGACTCCCTCCTGGGCACACTGAAGACTGGGCGACTTGGAAGGTGCTGAACAGACTGCGCTCTGGCACCACGAGATGCAGAGCCGACCTTCAGAAATGGGGCTACAAAGCTCTATACGGTTCTGGCCCAGGTTACTTGTCCGAACGAATCCACCCTTACATCCCACCTCGTACTCTAAGATCATCCAGGGAGGCCCTGCTCTCGCTCCCGTCAACAGCACAAATGCAGCTGACAGGAATGAGCAGGGCCTTCTCGGCTGTGGCCCCCCGCCTATGGAACACACTCCCAAAGGAGGTAAAATCTGCTCCTTCTCTCCTGACCTTTAGAAAAAAAATCATGGTTTTGGGACCAGGCCTTCGGACAATAGATGTATGCAGCTTTTTAGAGGGACAAGGACTGGAACGGCGACTCGACTGATGAGATTTGGTTGCTGAACAACAAAAGTACTGGAAACATTTGATGGGCATTGACCTTTAATTTGGGAGTTGTAGTCCACCTACACCCAGAGAGCACTGTGGGCTGAAACAATGATGGATCTGGACCAAACTTGGCATGGATACTCAATATGCCCAAATGTGAACACTAGTGGAGTTCGGGGGAAACAAACCTTGACATTTGGAAGTTGTAGTTGCTGGGTTTTATAGTTCCCCTATAATCTAAGAGCATTCTGAACTCCACCAACGATGGAGTCAAACCCAACTTGGCACATGGAACTCCCACGACCAAGAGAAAATACTGGAAGGGTTTGGTGGTCATTGAACTTGAGTTTTGGAGTTGTAGTTCACCTACATCCAGAGAGCACTGTGGACTCAATGATAGATCTGAACCAAACTTGGCATGAATTCTCAATATCCCCAAATGTAAATATTGGTAGAGTTGGGGGAAAATAGACATTGACATTTGGGAGTTGTAGTTGCTGGGATTTATAATTCACCTACAATCAAAGAGCATTCTGAACTCCACCAATGATAGAATTAAACCAAACTTGGCACACAGAACTCCCATGACCAACAAAATATACTGAAAGGATTTGATTGGCATTGACCTTGAATTGGGGAGTTGTAGTTCAGCTACATCAAGAGAGCACAGTGGACTCAAACAATGGTGGATCTGGACCAAACTTGGCATGGATATTTATTATGCCCAAATGTGAACACTGGCTGGGTTTGGGGAAAACAAACCTTGACATTTGGAAGTTGTACTTGCTGGGCTTTATAGTTCACCTACAATCAAAGAGCATTCTGAACCACACCAACAATAGAATTGGGCCAAACTTCCCACACAAAACCCCCATGACCAACAGAAAATACTGTGTTTTTAGTAGTTTTTGGTGACCCCTCTGACACCCCCTTGTGATTCCCTCAGGGGTCCCAACCCCCAAGTTGAGAAACACTACCTACGGAGTCCATCTTAGCTGATCTACAAGTATTTCTAGAAGGTGAATTGTCTGTAAGGCTAACAAGCCTTTCTTTCTTGGTTTCTCTCCAGGTTCTTCACCAACACCTTACGACTTCCCAACTCCTGCTTCTTCGAGTCGCAGCTCAGCCACCGATGACTTCTGCTACGTCTTTGTGGTGGAACTGGAAAAGGGACCCATCGGCTTGGGGATGGGGCTGATCGATGGTCTGGTAGGTGGTGGCCCGAGAAACAAGACTCGGTGGGCTAAGATCTTCTCCTGTAGACTTGTTGAGTTGCCATTATTTTGGGAGAAGATGAAACTATAGGCTTTTGGTGTAGGACAGTGGTTCTCAACCTGTGGGTCCCCAGGTGTTTTGGCCTACAACTCCCAGAAATCCCAGCCAGTTTACCAGCTGTTAGGATTTCTGGGAGTTGAAGGCCAAAACATCTGGGGATCCACAAGTTGAGAACCACTGGTGTAGGACATCATTCCTGCAACCCAGAGCAGGAAACGAGACCTTAAGACAACAATCCACCACACTTGACTGTGGGGAAAATCAATCCCTTTTTATTGATGAAAAAGGTTACAAAATAGAGGAAAATGCAAAGTCAAAAAGCCACAGTAAAAATCAGCAATCAGAAGTATCCATGAACTAGATCAAAAACCAAAAGCAACACTGTAAAATCCTGGAACCTGTTAGCAATCCACTAACCGTACTTGGAGCACTAGAAGCCTCTTGGGATGAAGGCCACAGGAAACGGGAGATCGGCCAAGGTAATGCCTCAGTTTAAATACCTGGGAGTCACTCTGCCTGAACATCAAGCAAAAAGTGGGCGCTAGAAACAATATCATACGAAAGCTGACTGGCACAACCTGGGGATCAACCAGACTCAGTGAAGACATCTGCCCTTGTGCTTTGCTACTCTGCTGCTGAGTATGCATGCCCAGTGTGGAACACATCTCACCACACTAAAACAGTGGATGTGGCTCTTAATGAGACATGCCGCATTATCACGGGGTGTCTGCGCCCCACACCACTGGAGAAATTACACTGCTTAGCCGGTATTGCACCACCTGACATCCGCCGGGAAGTAGCAGCCAATAGTGAAAGGACCAAGGCAGAGACATCTCCAGCTCATCCCCTGTTTGGGTATCAGCCAGCACGTCAACGACTTAAATCTAGAAATAGTTTTCTAAGATCTACAGAGACACTTGCTGGAACACCTCAGCAAGCGAGAGTCCAAAAGTGGCAAGCTCAATCCCAGAACCTCAATCAATCGCTGAAACCAAATGAGAGACTCCCCTCTGGACACACAGAAAACTGGGCGACTTGGAAGTCGCTGAATAGACTGTGCTCTGGCACCACGAGGTGCAGAGCCAACCTTAGGAAATGGGGCCACAAAGTGGAATCCACAACATGTGAATGTGGAGAAGAGAAAACCACTGACCACCTGCTGCAATGCAACCTGAGCCCTGCCACATGCACAATGGAGGACCTTCTTGCGGCAACACCGAGGCACTCCAAGTGGCCAGATACTGGTCAAAGGACATTTAATCAACTACCAAACTCACAGTTCTGTAATTTTCTGTTTGTTTGCTTTGTTCTGTTAGAAATGTAATATAATGGACTGGTTGCTCTGACACGACAAAAAAAAAGTCTAAAACGATGCCTGATCTAAAGAGTCAACCCGGCGAGAGGCACTTAAAGCCGAGGAATCTGTTTCGTGGCATGCCTCCAGGCTTTGAAGCCCTTGTTTCTTTTTCTTTCAATCTGGCTGACCTTCGCAGACTCTGCGATTCACCCCTGTTTTGCCAAATCTGTCCTCTTCTATCCTCATTAAGGATCCCAGGTGTTAGCTTGCTCTGGAGAGCTATCACTGCTTGGCTCTGAAACATTCTCATGAGAATGTGTACTTTCACTTTCCAAGCCTGCAGGAGTTTCTTCTACACTGACCTCAGAATCAACATTTTCATTAGCATCAGGAAATACATTTTCAGTAGCATCAGGAAATACAATCAGAGAATCAGGTTCAGGTTCACACCCAGGCTGAACCCCAACACTATGGAGTAATGGAAGTTATAGTCTTAACACACTCTGGAGGGTACCAGTAATGCAAACATGCTCTGCTGATGAGGTGAAGCAGAAGTACACTATTACATTGGCACTACCTATCTGTGCTCACCTGTCCTTCCTGCATATTGAAATATGCCTTTTGCATACTCCAATTTATTATGGATCATAATAAATGGTGGAAAGTTCTTGGTGGGATGGGCATCGCAAGCCCCCTTCCCTCTCTCCTGAGGAATCTGTACAAGGACCAAGTAGCAACAGTCAGAACTGACCACGAACAGACTGGTTCAAGATTGGGAAAGGCGTACGGCAAGGCTGCATCCTCTCACCCAACCTTTTTAACTTGTATGCAGAACACATCATGCGAGGATGTGCGGGGCTGGATGAATGCAAAGCTGGGGTGAAAATTGCTGGAAGAAACATTAACAACCTCAGATATGCAGATGACACCACTCTGATGGCCGAAAGCGAGGAGGAGCTGAGGAGCCTTCTAATCAAGGTGAAAGAAGAAAGCGCAAAAGCCGGGTTGCAGCTAAACGTCAAAAAAAACCAAGATTATGGCAACAAGAATGATTGACAACTGGAAAATAGAGGGAGAAAATGTGGAGGCCGTGACAGACTTTGTATTTCTAGGTGCAAAGATGACTGCAGATGCAGACTGTGGCCAGGAAATCAGAAGACGCTTCCTTCTTGGGAGGAGAGCCATGTCCAGTCTCGATAAAATAGTAAAGAGCAGAGACATCAGACTGGCAACAAAGATCCATTGCCTAGTCAAAGCCATGGTCTTCCCTGTAGTCACCTACGGATGTGAGAGCTGGACCTTAGGGAAGGCTGAGCGAAGGAAGATCGATGCTTTTGAGCTGTGGTGTTGGAGGAAAGTGCTGAGAGTGCCTTGGACTGCGAGAAGTTCCAACCAGTCCATCCTCCAGGAAATAAAGCCCGACTGCTCACTGGAGGGAAGGATACTAGAGACAAAGTTGAAGTACTTTGGCCACATCATGAGGAGACAGCAAAGCCTGGAGAAGACAATTATGCTGGGGAAAGTGGAAGGCAAAAGGATGAGGGGCCGACCAAGGGCAAGATGGATGGATGGCATCCTTGAAGTGACTGGACTGACCTTGAAGGAGCTGGGGGTGGTGACGGCCGACAGGGAGCTCTGGCGTGGGCTGGTCCATGAGGTCACGAAGAGTCGGAGACGACTGAACGAATGAACAACAACATCCTCCATTCTTTCAACGTACACTCCCAGTTCCTGGTTTCTTTGCCTTTGGAGTGCGTTGGGGACTTACACTAATTGTGTATTGTGTTTATTCATCAACATACAGGTGTAGATCAGGCAGGTAATTCTAGTCCAATTCCCCCCCCCCCCACCCAAAGCGGAAAAACATGTTTGCATCTGCCCAAAGCTATTTATTGCTTGGCCCTTTTGCTTTGATCCAACGTGGCTCTTTTGGTGTCATTAGGGCATCGCATTTTTACTCCGCATAACAAACAACACCGTGAGGGATGTTCATCTTTCAGCCGTCTCAAAGGAGAAACAAGGGCCAAAGAAATGTGATCCGAGTCCACGGAGCTGTTCGCCTTCTCTCTTTTCATAACAGATGAGCTCACCACCCAGGGTGAAGCTTCTCTCTCCAGAGAGCTGGAAGAAGTGGGAGAAATCCTGTTTGCTCAAAACTATCATCTGTTTAAGTATGAGGGTTGAATGAAAAGTAATGCCTCCAACGATGCACAGTACTCACATCAACACAATGGCCATAAACAGCTTGCATTCTCTGATGAATCTCCTTTGGGGTGACACCTTCTGCTGTCAAAAATTCAATGACTGCACGTTGGGCGAGTAAGTTTAAAGATGTTGAGGTGGGAACATCTGACTTGCGTGACAAACAAAGAGTTGGACGTCCTGTGATAGCAACCACCGAGTTTCACAAGCAACAGGTTGACAGATTGATTCAGGACGATTGTTGTATCACTCAGAGAGAAATTTCAAGCATAATCGGCATTTCATAAGAATGTGTGGGTCACATTATTGCTTTGCTTGGCTATTGGAAGATCTGTGCACAATGGGTACCCAGGATGAGAGAACTGTGAGACGCTGGTTGCGGAAACAGAGTGTCGATTTCTTCTGTGACGGCTTCAGAAAACTTGTTGATTGTTGGCAGAAATGTATCCAATTGTCTGGTGATTATGTGGAAAAAGTAAAGCATAATTGGCTATCGGAAGATCTGACGCCTGAAATGAAAGCACACAGACTTAAAACTTAAGAGACCGGATCTCACCACCGTACGGCATCCTCCATACAGTCCAGATTTAGCACCGTCTGACTTCCATCTGTTCCCGATAATGAAAGAAGATCTGGGGGGACATCATGATGCTTCTGATGAAGACGTTGAGAGAATTCTTGACCACAGAAGGTGTCACCCAAAAGGAGATTCCTTAGAGAATGCAAGCTGTTTATGGTGATTGTGTTGATGCGGATTTTACAAGGGTGGAATGAAAAGTAATGCCTCCACCTTGGTAACTTCTCCACAGATGGCAGTACTGGTATGCAGAGGTACTGACTTGTTCAGTAGTCTCTCCTCTACAGTTCCATTTTGGTGGGAAGTCTTAGCATTGAACGGTTGTGCATAGAACCCTGCGCAAAGTATGGAACCCTGCGCACACGTTAGTCAATGCGACTTAAGCAATGTGAAGTCATTGAATTCTTGACAGCAGAAGGTGTCCCCCAAAGGAGATTCCTCAGAGAATGCAAGCTGTTTATGGTGATTGTGTTGATGTGAGGAATGTGCATCGTTGGGCGAGGAAGTTTAAAGATGTTGAGGTGGGAACATCAAACTTGCATGACAAACAAAGAGTTGGGCGTCCTGTGACAGCAACCACCGAGTTTCACAAGCAAAAGTTTGATAGATTGATTCAGGATGATCGTTGTGTCACTCAGAGAGAAATTTCAAGCATACTCAGCATTTCACAAAAACGCGTTGGACACATTATTGCTTTGCTTATGTATTGGAAGATCTGTGCACGATGGGTACCCAGGATGCTGATGCCTGAAATGAAAGCGCACAGACTTGAAACTTCAGAGAGTGGATCTCACCACCGTACGGCATCCTCCATACAGTCCAGATTCAGCACCATCTGACCTCCATCTGTTCCCGATAATGAAAGAAGATCTGCGAGGACATCATTCTGCTTCTTATGAAGACATTGAGAGAAATATAAGACGCTCGTTGCGGAAACAGAGTGTCGACTTCTTCCGTGACGGCTTCAGAAAATTTGTTCATTGTTGGGAGAAATGTATCCAATTGTCTGGTGATTATGTGGAAAAGTGAATAGTGGTAGTTAAAGAGCACATTCTAAGGTTTATTTCTGCATTTGATTTATTAAAATATTCCCATCCAAACCCAAGTAATGAAAGTGGAGGCATTACTTTTCATTCACCCTCGTAGACTAAATGTATTTTCATCAGTACTGCTAAATGGCAGAATATCTGGCCTCCCCCACTCCCAAAGATTATGCCTGTGTGGTGGAAATGAAATAGAATCATTAGACCACATCTTGGTGCAGTGTCGCTATTACTCAGTTCACTGAAATTCAACACCGCCTGAGCTCTGCGAGTGCAGCCTTTTTCCGAATGAAGCAGAGAGTGTTTGAGAACCAGGACATCCGTAGGGATACCAAGGTGCTTGTTTATAAAACTATTGTCCTCCCAACCCTGCTATATGCCTGCAAAACGTGGACTGTCTACAGATGTCACATGCATCTCCTAGAACAATTTCATCAGCGCTGCCTCTGAAAAATCCTGCAAATCTCTTGGGAAGACAGGCCGAAAATGTCAGCGTACTGGAAGAAGCAAAGACCACCAGCATTGAAGCGATGGTCCTCCGCCATCAGCTCCACTGGACCGTACATATTGTCCAGATGCCCGACCACCATCTCACAAAGCAGTTGCTCTACTCTGAACTCAAGAATGGAAAACGGAATGTTGGTGGACAGGAAAAGAGATTGAAAGACAGACTCAAAGCCAACCTTAAAAACTCTGGCATAGACACTGAGAACTGGGAAGCCCTGGCCCTTGAGAGCTCCAGCTGGAGGTCAGCTGTGATCAGCAGTGCTGTGGAGTTTGAAGAGGCACGAATGGAGGGTGAGAGAAATGTGCCAAGAGGAAGGTGTGTCAAGCCAACTCCGTCCGAGACCGCCTTCCACCTGGAAACCAATGACCTCACTGCGGGAGAAGATGCAGAGCAAGAATAGGGCTCCACAGTCACCTACGGACCCACCACCAGAACACCGACCTTGGAGGACCACCATCCTCAGACTACGAGGGATCGCCTAAGTGACTTGGTTCATCGAGGCCAACTCTTACACCCAATCCTGACCCTGACCATTCCCCACAAAGAAAGGTCAGATATCTTATGGAGGACAAGCACCACGGGGTGACCCTCACGGTGGCAAAGTTCCTTGCAGCGGCAGCAAGGCTGAGAAAGACTGTATTACCTGACACTGTGTACTTACTTTCTTACTTAGGCGATCCCTCGTTTTCCGAGGAGGATTGTCTTCCAATATTCTTGTGGGTCTGTATGTGGCTGTAGAGCCCTATTCTTGCTCTGCATCTTCTCCCACAGTGAGGGCATTGGTTTCCAGGTGGAAGGCAGTCTCGGTCCGGGTTGGCTTGACGTGCCTTCCTCTTGGCATGCTTCTCCCTTTCGCCCTCCATTCGTGCCTCTTCAAATTCTGCAGCACTGCTGGTCACAGCCGACCTCCAGCTGGAGCAGTCAAGGGCCAGGGCTTCCCAGTTCTCAGTGTCTATGCCAGAGTTTTTAAGGTTGGCTTTGAGCCCATCTTTAAATCTCTTTTCCTGTCCACCAACATTACGTTTTCCGTTCTTGAGTTCGGAATAGAGCAACTGCTTTGGGAGACGGTGGTCGGGCATCCGGACAACGTGGCCGGTCCAGCAGAGTTAATGGCGGAGGAGCATCGCTTCAATGCTGGTGGTCTTTGCTTCTTCCAGCACGCTGACATTTGTCCACTTTTCTTCCCAAGAGATTTGCAGGATTTTTCAGAGGCAGCGCTGATGGAATTGTTCCAGGAGTTGCATGTGACGCCTGTAGACAGTCCACGTCTCACAGGCATAGAGCAGGGTTGGGAGGACAATAGCTTTATAAACAAGCCCCTTGGTCTCCCTACCGATGTCCCAGTCCTCAAACACTCTCTGCTTCATTCCGAAAAATGCTGCACTCGCAGAGCTCAGGCAGTGTTGTATTTTGGTGTCAATGTTGACTTTGGTGGAGAGGTGGCTGCCAAGGTAGGGGAAATGATCAACATTTTCTAATGTTACACCATTACGCTGTATCGCTGGCATTGGAGAGAGGTTGGCTGGTGTCTGCTGGAACAGCACCTTGGTTTTTTCGATGTTCAATGACAGGTCGAGCTTCTCATATGCTTCTGAGAAGGTGTTTAGAGTGGCTTGTAGATCTTCTGAATGTGCACAGACGACGTTGTCATCAGTATATTGGAGTTCTATAACAGATGTTGTTGTAACCTTGGTTTTGGCTTTCAGTCTGTTGAGGTTGAATAGCTTACCATCTGTCCGATAAATGATTTCCACTCCGGTGGGAAGCTTCCCATTAAGAAGGTGAAGTATCATAGTGATGAAGATGGAGAATAGAGTTGGGGCAATAACACATCCCTGTTTGATGCCGGATTCCACTTTAAATGGGTCACTTTGGGAGCCATTGCTGTCCAAAACTGTTGCCATCATGTCATCATGGACGAGCCACAGGGTGTTCACAAATTTGTTAGGGCACCCGATTTTTTGGAGGATGGTCCAGAGAGCACTGCGATTCAGTGTCAAATGCCTTTGCAAGGTCAATGAATACTATGTAGTTTGTGTTTGTATAGTATAGTTCCCCGGTTATGAGGGATCTGTAAACTCCTGTATGTTATCTAACAGTCATGGGTCCATGGACTGGAATAAAGTATTGTTGCTGTATTGCCTCTGTGGGTGGTGAACTCTCCCTTTTTGGAGGCCAAGCAGGGATTGGGTGGGTACCAATCAGGAGTGCTTCAGTATTCCTGGCAAGGGATTCAATTAGATGGCTTTGCAGTCTCTTCCGTGATTCAGCATCATTGCCGATTACAGCCCCTTGGCCCTAGCCATAGGCTAGATAGAAGGCCAGAGTGAATTAGATGGAGTCATTCCTTTTGGAGCTGGCACAGGTTTCTCTGCCACAAATCCTGGACCAAAGTCCTCTGCAGATGCAGAAGTCCTCCTCCCCCAAAGCCACCCACCTGTGGCCTTTTTGCAAAACCACAATTCTCTTTCTCATTCTGCTCTCCTTATGCTTTTCCAGCACACCCCCTTGAATTCTCCCGGGATCTACATCAGGACTCTGATCCAGGACAGCCCTGCAGCAGCCGACGGCAGACTCTCCATTGGGGACCGGATCCTGGCCGTCAATGGCACAAGCCTCATTGGTTCTGACTACCAGAGGTAGGCACAAAGGGAACCGCTACTGATGGTGCAGAACTGCATAAACAAGCAGGGACATGTGTTACAACTCAAGTAGCTCATTCAGTTTCCGTCATGCGCTCGGGCTTCCTGCTCTGGTTTTCTTTTAACCCTCAGGCTATATATTTTAAATCACTGTTGCTTGTCCTGAAACTGTTCTGATTTTTAGAGTGCCATTTCCAGGGTCATGCCTACACCGTACAGGTTGAGTATCCCCTTTTCTGAAATGCTTGGCATCCCAGAATCATAGAATCAAAGATTTGGAAGAGACCTCATGGGCCATCCAGTCCAACCTCCTGCCAAGGAGCAGGAAAATTGCTCTCAAAGCACCCCTGACATGGCCATCCAGCTTCTGTTTAAAAGCTTCCAAAGAAGGAGCCTCCACCACACTCTGGGGCAGAGTTCCACTGCTGAACAGCTCTCACAGTCAGGAAGTTCTTCCTAATGTTCAGATGGAATCTCCTTTGTAGTTTGAAGCCATTGTTCCATGCGTCCTAGTCTCCAGGGAAGCAGTAAACAAGCTTGCTCCCTCCTCCTCCCTGTGGCTTCCTCTCACATATTTATACATGGCCTCATATCTCCTCTCAGCCTTCTCTTCTTCAGGCTAAACATGCCCAGCTCCTTAAGCCGCTCCTCATAGGGCTTGTTCTCCAGACCCTTGATCATTTGAGTCGCCCTCCTCTGGACACATTCCAGCTTGTCAATATCTCTCTTGAATTGTGGGGCCCAGAATTGGACACAATATTCCAGGTGTGGTCTAACCAAAGCGGAATAGAGCATGGGGAGCATGACTTCCCTGGACCTAGACACTAGGCTCCTCTTGATGCAGGCCAAAATCCCATTGGCTTTTTTTGCCGCCACATCACATTGTTGGCTCATGTTTAACTTGTTGTCCACGAGGACTCCAAGATCTTTTTCACACGTACTGCTCTCGAGCCAGGCATCATCCCCCATTCAGAGTTGGAAGAGACCTGGAGACAGTACTTTCTGTGCAAGGCAACATTTTTCAATTCAGAATATATTATATAGACTTGTACATTTGGAAGGAGGCCTCAAGAGACATCAAGTCCAACCCCCTTCTGCCATGCAGGAAGGCACAATCAAAGCACTCTCGACAGATAGCCATTTAGTCTTTAGAATCATAGAGTTGGAAGAGGCATTGTGGGCCATCCAGTCCACCTGGAGATTCCACCTGAACATGAGGAAGAACTTCCTGACTGTGAGAGCTGTTCAGCAGTGGAGCTCTCTGCTCTGGAGTGTGGTGGAGGCTCCTACTTTGGAGGTTTGAAACACAGGCTGGATGGCCATCTGTCAGAGTGGTTGCCAAAGACCATCAGGAAACACAGTATTTTTCTGTTAGTCATGGGGATTCTGTGTGGGAAGTTTGGCCCAATTCTATCATTGGTGGGTTCAGAATGCTCTTTGATTGTAGGTGAACTATAAATCCCAGCAACTACAACTCCCAAATGTCAAGTCTATTTCCCCAAACTCCACCAGTGTTCACATTTGGGCATATTGAGTATCCATGCCAAATGTGGTCCAGATCCATCATTGTTTGTGTCCACAGGGCTCTCTGAATGTAGGTGAACTACAATTTCCAAACTCAAGGTCAATGCCCACCAAACCCTTCCAGTATATTCTGCTGGTCATGGGAGTTCTGTGTGCCAAGTCTGGTTAAATTCCATCCTTGGTGGAGTTCAGAATGTTCTTTTATTGTAGGTGAACTATAAATCCCAGTAACTACAACTCCCAAAATGTCAAGGTCTGTTTTCCCCAAACCCCATCTGTGTTCACATTTGGGCATATTGAGGACTTGTGCCAAATTTGGTCCAAATCCATCATTGTTTGAGTCCACAGGGCTCTCTGAATGTAGGTGAACTACAATTTCCAAACTCAAGGTCAATGCCCACCAAACCCTTCCAGTATATTCTGCTGGCTATGGGAGTTTTGTGTGCCAAGTTTGGTTCAGTTCCATCCTTGGTGGAGTTCAGAATGCTCTTTGATTGTAGGTGAACTATAAATCCCAGCAACTACAAATTAAAAAAACCAGTTCCCCCAACTCCACCAGTATTCAAATTTGGGCATATTGGGAATTTGTGCCAAATTTGGTCCAGTGAATGACAATACATCCTGCATCTCAGATATTTACATTACGATTCAGAACAGTAGCAAATTACAGTTATGAAGTAGCAACGAGAATAATGTTATTTTGTTAAATAATGTGATCTCACTACCTATGAGGATGCTTGCCATAGATGCAGGCGAAATGTCAGGAGAAAATGCCTCTAGAACAGGGTTTCTCAACCTTCCTAATGCCGCGACCCTTTAATACAGTTCCTCATGTTATGATGACCCCCCAACCATAAAATTATTTTCGTTGCTACTTCAAAACTGTAATTTTGCTACTGTTATAAATCGTAATGTAAATATCTGATATGCAGGATGTATTTTCATTCACTGGACTAAATTTGGCACAAATACCCAAATTTGAATACTGGTGGGGTTGGGGTGGGATTGATTTTGTCATTTGGGAGTTGTAGTTGCTGGGATTTATAGTTCACCTACCATCAAAGAGCATTCTGAACTCCACCGATGGAATTGAACCAAACCTGGCACACAGAACTCCCATGACCAACAGAAAATACTGGAAGGGTTTGGTGGGCATTGACCTTGAGTTTTGGAGTTGTAGTTCACCTACATCCAGAGAGCACTGTGGACTCAAACAATGATGGATCTGGACCAAACTTGGCACAGATACTCAATATTTCCAAATGTGAACACTGGTGGAGTTTGGGGAAAATACAGACCTTGACATTTGGGAGTTGTAGTTGCTGGGATTTATAGTTCACCAACAATCAAAGAGCATTCTGATCCCCACCAACAATAGAACTGGGCCAAACTGCCCACACAGAACCCCATGACCAACAGAAAATACTGTGTTTTCTGATGGTCTTTGGCGACCCCCTGACACCTCCTCACGACCCTCCCTGACCCCCAGGTTGAGAAACACTGCTCTAGAACATGGCCATATAGTCCGAAAAAACCTACAACAACCCAGTGATTCCGGCCATGAAAGCCTTCGACAATACAATAATGTTATGGTTGGGGGTCACCACGACATGAGGAACTGGATTAAGGGGTCGCAGCATTAGGAAGGTTGAGAAACACTGTTTTGTATGACAGAACTGTAAGAGAAAGAGCGAACTCCAAGCAGATTAAGGTTTCTCTCACTGATTTCTGGGCTCTTTCTCCCCCTTCCCTCTTTTCTTTCAGTGCAGTGGACCTTATCCGATCCGGCGGAAAGAAACTGCGGTTTCTGGTGGCCAAGTCCGACCTAGAGATAGCCAAGAAGATCAGCTTTGGGTCTTCCCCTACTCCGTAGAAAGAGCCTGTCCACCTTCACCGGCTGTGGACACTGCATCAAGGACAACGAAGGTGGCCGGTGGCACAGACAAATGACAGGCCTGGAACATTTGGATCCTGGCCAGGGTTTGGATTGCAGAAGGTTGTGTCCTGAGGTGGGAAAATTCCCCAGAAGAGGATGCAAACCCAGCTGCATTTAGGGCAAAGATCTTCTTCTCGCAACCGTTCGTGACCGCACAAGCTTTGAAAAACGCAGCATCGGACTCTTTCTTCCTCCAAGGAGTAAGTCATCATCACATAGAGCCTTTTAAGTCCAAGTGTCGCTTATCAGGCTCTGTGTTGATTCCTAGTTCGTTCCTCCAAACCGTCTTGATTTCCTCGCAACGTTAAAAATTGCCTTCAATTTGTTGGGAGCTCAGGAATCTCCCTCTCTCTCGACAAAGGGATGCTCCAGGTCGGTGAACGGGTAAGGAGAGGATTTAGTTCCTCTTCTGATCCTGTATTTTCCTCTCAATTCAAAGGCATTCTTTGCTTATACCTAGTTGGCTCCATGGGGTGCAAAACAATCAAATTGGTACCTTGTAAATCAGGAAGGAGCTGCTCTGTTTTGCATCCAGGTGACACCACATTGAAGCTTTATGAACGACTCCCCTATTTTAAAATTCTGCCTAAACTGCTGCATAAAAGATGGAATACCATATTTCCCAGGAAATAATCCCTAGCATGATTGTTCAGGAGACTCATCATATATAAGCCCTGTCCCAAAAGGTAAGCCTGGGTTGAGATTGTCAGCCAAATGGATGCATTTACCAGTATTTATAATTGCAAACTGATTTTCTGGTCATGTTCCAGAAGCATTCTCTCCTGACGTTTCACCCACATCTATGGCAGGCATCTGAGGTTTGTTGGAAACTAGGCAAATAAGGTTTAAACTAGGCAAGTGGGGTTTATAAATCTGTGGAATGATGTCCAATAATAAATAATAATAATAAATAATATTAACCATCATACAGTTGTTTGTTTGTTCAGTCGCTTCAGACTCTTCATGACCTCATGGACCAGCCCACTCCCTGTCGGCCGTCACCCCCAGCTCCTTCAAAGTCAAGCCAGTCACTTCAAGGATGCCATCCATCCATCTTGCCCTTGGTCGGCCCCTCTTCCTTCCTTCCTCTGTACAGCACAATTGTCCTCTCTAGGCTTTCCTGTCTCCTCATGATGTGGCCAAAGTACTTCAACTTTGTCTCTAGTCTCCTTCCCTCCTGAGCAGTCGGGCTTTATTTCCTGGAGGATGGACTGGTTGGATCTTCTCGCAGTCCAAGGCACTCTCAGCACTTTCCTCCAACACCACAGCTCAAAAGCATCGATCTTCCTTCGCTCAGCCTTCCCTAAGGTCCAGCTCTCACATCCGTAGGTTACTACAGGGAATACCATGGCTTTGACTAGGCGGATCTTTGTTGCCAGTCTGATGTCTCTTCTCTTTACTATTTTATCGAGACTGGACATTGCTCTCCTCCCAAGAAGTAAGCGTCTCCTGATTTCCTGGCCACAGTCTGCATCTGCACTCATCTTTGCGCCTAGAAATACAAAGTCTGTCCACCACATTTTCACCCTCTATTTTCCAGTTGTCAGTCATTCTTGGTTTTTTGATGTTTAGCTGCAACCCAGCTTTTGCGCTTTCTTCTTTCACCTTGATTAGAAGGCTCCTCAGCTCTCCTCGCTTTCGGCCATCAGAGTGGTGTCATCTGCATATCTGAGGTTGTTAATGTTTCTTCCAGCAATTTTCACCCCAGCTTTGCATTCATCCAGCCCCGCACATCCTTGCATGATGTGTTCTGCATACAAGTTAAAAAGGTTGGGTGAGAGTATGCAGCCTTGCCGTACGCCTTTCCCAATCTTGAACCAGTCTGTTGTTCCGTGGTCAGTTCTGACTGTTATTAAAATAATAATAATAAAATAATAATAATAATAATAATAATAAATATTAATTAAAATAAATAATAATAAATAATAAAGAGAAAGAACTCTTGCCTGCTTGAGGAAAGTGTGAATGTTGAAACTGGCCACCTTGATTAGCACTGAATGACCTTGCAGCTTCAAAGCCTGGTTGCTCTCTTGGAAACTAGGCAAGTGGGGTTTATAATATCTGTGGAATGATGTCCAGGGTGGGAGAAAGAACTCTTGTCTGCTTGACGCAAGTGCGAATGTTGCATTTAGCAATGAATGGCCTTGCAGCTTCAAACCCTGACTGCTCTCTTGGAAACAAGCCAAGTGAGGCTTATGTAACTGTGAAATAATGTCCAGGGTGGGAGAAAAAACACTTATTTGCTGGAGGCAAGTATAAATGTTGCAATTGGCCACCTTGATTAGCATTGAATGGCCTTGCAGCTTCAAAGCCTGGCTGCTTCCTACCTGGGGGAATCCTTAGTACAAACCCACTGTACTAAGGAGAAAACCATGAAAATGAACAAAATCTGGATACCAGTATTTCTTAAAAAAAACAAACTATACAATCAGGACAGTAAATAAAGAGCAACACTCAAAAAGCAGGAGAATTCCAGACAGGAAACAATCAGGGCCAACTGATCACCTCCCAACAAAGGATTTCCACAGGCAGGAAAGCAGCCAAGCCTAGAAGCAGCAAGATTATTCATTGCTGATCAAGGTGATCAATTGCAGCACTCACACTTTCCTCCAACAGACAAGAGTTCTTTCTCCCATCCTGGATATCATTCCACAGATATATACAGTGTTCCCTCGCTACTTTGCGGTTCGCTTTTTGCGGACTTGCTGTTTTGCGTTTTTTTAAAAAAAATTAAAATAAAGTACTGTATACAAGTAGCAAGGAAACACTGGAGGAGGAATGAGGGGCGGATGGATGGATCTCTGCGTAGGCTCAGCCTCCTCGCCCTCTTGACTTTCATCCCCCTCCTCCTCCACCTCCTCCTCCACCACCACCTACTCCACCTCCTCCTCCTTCTCTTCCTCCACCACCTCCTCCTCCTGCTCCACCACCTCCTGCTCCACCACCTCCTGCTCCACCACCTCCTGCTCCACCACCACCACCACCACCTCCTCCACCACCTCCTCCACCACCACCCCACCTCCACCACCACCACCACCACCTCCTCCTCCACCACCACCTCCTCCTCCACCACAACCACCACTATTACTAACAACCACAACCACCCACCACCAACCAACCACCCACCAACCAACCACCAACCAACCACCAACCACCACCAACCAACCACCAACCACCACACTCCTCCTCTCACACCACCCTCCTCATCCACACACACCACCACCACCTCTCCTCCACCTACTCCACCACCTCCCCACCACACTCTCCTACCACAACGCCTCACCACCAACCACCACCTCTTCCTCCTCACCCATCACCTCCTCCAAACACACCACCATCACTCCTACCACCTCCTCCTCCTCCTCCACCACCACCTCCTCCTCCACCACCACCTCCTCCACCACCACCACCACCTCCTCCTCCTCCACCTCCTCCTCCACCACCACCTCCTCTGCCTCCTCCTCCACCACCACCTCTTTGATGCTACTGCGCATGCGCCATGGAGCCCAGGCTGGGCGCGAGCTCGAGGCGGAGGGAAAGCAGCACCCAGATAGAAAGAGATGGATTGAGAGCGGGGGAGGGGGGGCATTTTCCAGAGGGAGGGCGGATGGGTGAATGCGTATACATATGTACATGTACTATAAGCGTCCCTACTTTGCGGATTTTCATTTATTGCCATTGGTCCTGGAACGGAACCCCCACGATAAGTGAGGGAACACTGTACACCGCACTTGCCTAGTGTCCAACAGTCCTCACAACCATTGCGGATGCCTGCCATAGATGTGGGTGAAACATCAGGAGAGAATGCTTCTGGAACATGGCCAGACAGCCCAGAAGACTCACCGCAACCCAGTGATTCTGGCCACGAAAGCCTTAGACAACACATAGCTCAAGTATAACGGAAATGCCTATAGGAGACATATTTTGTCATACGATAAATGAAACCACGGATATGGAGGTGGTGCTGTATATATATATATATATTTAAAAATACAACTCTGCATTCTAGAAGATCAGCAGCTCTCTTGTGACAAGTCTCTGTGACTTTCACAGAGGGCTTATCACAAGGCAGACCGACCACATCCACCGCCCCAAGTGCCTGTCACTGGTTCAGAGGCAGGTGATGACACCAAACTATGCCCAGACTCGGAAACCAAACATTCCTCCTCCTTGGAACATCAGATGGTTTGAATTGCTGAGCCAAAAGAAGGGCTCAGTTCTTCCAGCTTCCTGCTGCCAACAGCAACAGCCTTAAGAGCACAACATCCGCTTGAGAGAGGCAACAGTGCCCCGGCGTGGCTTCCGGCTCTCACTGCAACCGAAGCGATGTTCCAAATTCATGCTTTGCGTGGCCAGCGTAATGTTGGACCACAACTCTTGAGACCAGGACGTGAATCCCCACTTCAGGATGGAAACCAAGCATGAATCACACATTCTCAGCTCCGGAATATCCTGATTTGGAAGTGATTTGGAAGATTTGCAACTACCTGTCAGTCCTAAAGACAGATGGGACTTATATATGGTGTTGTAATGTTCCTCTCCAAGTGCTGATTTGATTTTTGCAGAGCCAACTACCTATGACCAAAGACGGCCTTTGAGTTGACTTGACCTGGTGCGATCTCCATGCAATGGGGGTACAGAAGAGAAAGCCCTCGTGGTTGCTGAGAAAGCTGTCCTATTTGCAGGGACACAATAGGAGCCTAGTGTCTAGGTCCAGGGAAGTCATGCTCCCCATGCTCTATTCTGCTTTGGTTAGACCACACCTGGAATATTGTGTCCAATTCTGGGCACCACAATTCAAGAGAGATGTTGACAAGCTGGAATGTGTCCAGAGGAGGGCGACTAAAATGATCAAGGGTCTGGAGAACAAGCCCTATGAGGAGAGGCTTAAGGAGCTGGGCATGTTTAGCCTGAAGAAGAGAAGGCTGAGAGGAGATATGATAGCCATGTATAAATATGTGAGAGGAAGCCACAGGGAGGAGGGAGCAAGCTTGTTTTCTGCTTCCTTGGAGACTAGGACGCGGAACAATGGCTTCAAACTACAAGAGCGGAGATTCCATCTGAACATGAGGAAGAACTTCCTGACTGTGAGAGCCGTTCAGCAGTGGAACTCTCTGCCCCGGAGTGTGGTGGAGGCTCCTTCTTTGGAAGCTTTTAAACAGAGGCTGGATGGCCATCTGTCAGTGATTTGAATGCAATATTCCTGCTTCTTGGCAGAGGGTTGGACTGGATGGCCCATGAGGTCTCTTCCAACTCTTTGATTCTATGATTCTCAACAGAGGTAACTTCCTATACGTTCCTCCAACCCCTATTGCAGCGCCTTCACCCATTTTACTCTTGCAGCTGGGCTGCTATGCCTATGCCAGTGTCGTTACGCCATCCAACATAATTACAGCGGACACAGGGTTGCTGTGAATTTTCCAAGCTATATGCCCAGGTTCCGGAAGCATTCTCTCCTGACATTTCTCCCACATCTATGGCAGGCATCCTCAGAGGTTGAGAGGTCTGTTAGAAATGAGGCATGTCTGTGGAATAATGTCCAGGGTGGGAGAATTGTTGCGTTGTATATTATTTTGATTTTGCATTTTATGTATTTTGCTCGTTTTATTGTGTTTTGTGTTATATTGTTTGTATTGCATCAATGGGTGTGGCCTCACGTAAGCCGCACCGAGACCCCCTGGGGGAGATGGAGCGGGGTATAAATAAAGTATTATTATTATTATTATTATTATTATTATTATTAAAGAAAGAACTCTGATCTGCTTGAGGCAGGTGTCAATGTCGCAATTGGCCACCTTGATTATTTATTTATTATTTGGGCTGTTGTAGGTTTTTCCGGGCTATATGGCCATGTTCTGGAGGCAAATTCTCTCCTGACGTTTCGCCTGCATCTATGGCAAGCATCCTCAGAGGTAGTGAGGATGCTTGCCATAGATGCAGGCGAAACGTCAGGAGAAAAATTGCCTCCAGAACATGGCCATATAGCCCGGAAAAACCTACAACAACCCAGTGATTCCGGCCATGAAAGCCTTCGACAACATATTTATTATTTATTTGTTTACAACATTTATATGCCGCCCTTCTCACCCCGAAGGGGACTCAGAGCGGCTTACAAGATATATATAAACATACAATATTATATTATATTATATTATATTATATTATATTATATTATATTATTAGCATAGTATAATATCAGTATTATGTATTACTATATTCATAGAATCATAGAAACAAAGTGGAAGAGACCTCATGGGCCATACAGTCCAACCCCATTCTGCCAAGAAGCAGGAATATTGCATTCAAATCACCCCTGACAGATGGCCATCCAGCCTCTGTTTAAAAGCTTCCAAAGAAGGAGCCTCCACCACACTCCGGGGCAGAGAGTTCCACTGCTGAACGGCTCTCACAGTCAGGAAGTTCTTCCTCATGTTCAGGTAGAATCTCCTCTCTTGTAGTTTGAAGCCATTGCTCCGCGTCCTAGTCTCTAGGAAGCAGAAGCTACAAGGCTGTTCAGTGCTAATCAAGGTGGCCAGTTTCAACATTCACACTTTCCTCAAGCAGGCAAGAGTTCTTTCTCCCACCCTGGGCATCATTCCACAGATATATGAACCTCACTTGCCTAGTTTCCAAGAGAGCAGCCAGGCTTTGAAGCTGCAAGGCCATTCATTGCTAAATGCAACATTCACACTTGCCTCAAGCAGACAAGAGTTTTTTCTCCCACCCTGGACATCATTCCACAGATATATAAACCCTACTTGCCTAGTTTCCAAGAGAGCAGCCAGGCTTTGAAGCTACAAGGCCATTCAGTGCTAATCAAGGTGGCCAATTGCAACATTCACACTTGCCTCAAGCAGACAAAGAGTTCTTTCTCTCACCCTGGACATCATTCCACAGGTATATAAACCTCACTTGCCTAGTTTCCAAGAGCTCACAACCTCTGAGGATGCCTGCCATCTAATCAAGGTGGCCAATTGCAACATTCACACTTGCCTCAAGCAGACAAAGAGTTCTTTCTCTCACCCTGGACATCATTCCACGAGTATATAAACCTCACTTGCCTAGTTTCCAAGAGCTCACAACCTCTGAGGATGCCTGCCATAGATGTGGTTGAAATGTCAGGAGAGAATGCTTCTGGAACACACAACCCAGGAAACTCACAGCAACCCAGTGATTCTAAGCTAACACACTTTGTGAAATGACTCCCTGTTCACTAATGTCTCCATGAAAACTATCAGGGCTTGGAAAAGCCTCTTTTTGAGAGACTGCAGCCTCCAGAATAGTCCTCCAAAGTTTTGTTAGACTACCATTCCCATCATCCAAGCCTGATCTAATCCCTAACAACTACCACAACCTTCATCTTGTGCAAATCTATGAGGGAATTCTGTATATAACCTGTTTCCAAGGATCACTTTTCTGCACAAAGTCTCTGCTAAGGTCCCTTTCATTCATGGAAAGAGGATAAACAACCATTTGTAAACACCGGTTCCAATGACTTGCCCATGATTAGGAGAGGCTACCTTTTCTCTAAGCAAACAACTGGGATGATTGACCCAAAGCGCAAAACGCTGGCCAGAGTTTTCAACTTTTCCTTTCCACAAAAATGAGCATTCTTTGGCTTGTTTTACTGAAGGGACGCTCGTTTGCCCTCAGGGATTTGGAGGAAAACAACGACCTCCCAGTTGCTTGGTTTGTTAATATGGTGCATCTTTTTATATAAAGTGTATATACTTATAATATTGCAGACTAATGTTACGAAGAGCGAGGCCAAGGGTGTGCGGCATGTGTGTTCAGAATGCCACCCTCTGTGTTAAAGGACAAACTGGATACAATAAAATTAGCCATTGGTGTGACAACAGGAATCCGTGTTGCGTCCGACCTTTAAAGGCTGTGTATTTTCCAAACTGCATCACAACCCCTCATCCTCAGAATAAAAACCATGGTGGTTTCCATACTTTTGCTCTTTAGGGATCCTTTTCCATTTGGGCCAATTTCCTGAGAAATTCCTGACAGATACAGAGTAATCTTGTGCATTTGTATAGAATTACTATCCATTTCATATCCATATCCATTGCAGTTCGAAAACATGCAAATGTGAGTAGATCAATAGGTACTGCTCCGGCGGGAAGGTAACGGCGCTCCATGCAGTCATGCCGGCCACATGACCTTGGAGGTGTCTACGGACAACGCTGGCTCTTCGGCTTAGAAATGGAGATGAGCACCACACCCCAGAATCGGACACGACTGGACTTAATGTCAGGGGACTACCTTTACCTTTACCTACTATCCATTACTGCTCAAGCCAACCTAGCAGTTCGAAAACATACAAATGTGAGTAGATCAATAGGTACCGCTCCGGCGGGAAGGTAACGGCGCTCCATGCAGTCATGCCGGCCACATGACCTTGGAGGTGTCTACGGACAACGCTGGCTCTTCGGCTTAGAAATGGAGATGAGCACCACACCCCAGAGTCAGACATGACTGGACTTAATATCAGGGGACTACCTTTACCTTTACCTACTATCCATTACTGCTCAAGCCAACCTAGCAGTTCGAAAACATACAAATGTGAGTAGATCAATAGGTACCGCTCCGGCGGGAAGGTAACGGCGCTCCATGCAGTCATGCCGGCCACATGACCTTGGAGGTGTCTACGGACAACGCTGGCTCTTCGGCTTAGAAATGGAGATGAGCACCACACCCCAGAGTCAGACATGACTGGAGTTAATGTCAGGGGACTACCTTTACCTTTACCTACTGCTCAAGAAGGGAGCTTTGAAATGGTTGAACAGAAGCTCTCCGAAGCTCTAGGTGCTCTTACTGCCTATTACAGGGAAAACCAGCTGATCCCTAACCCACCTAAAACACAGACATGTGCCTTTCATCTCAAGAACAGAGAAGCATCCCGAGCTCTGAGGATCACCTGGGAAGGAATCCCACTGGAGCATTGCAGCGCACCCAAATACCTGGGAGTCACTCTGGACCGTGCTCTGACCTACAAGAAGCACTGCCTGAATATCAAGCAAAAAGTGGGTGCTAGAAACAATATCATACGAAAGCTGACTGGCACAACCTGGGGATCACAACCAGACACAGTGAAGACATCTGCCCTTGCGCTATGCTACTCTGCTGCTGAGTATGCATGCCCAGTGTGGAGCACATCTCACCACTAAAACAGTGGATGTGGCTCTTAATGAGACATGCCGCATTATCACAGGGTGTCTGCGCCCTACACCACTGGAGAAATTACACTGTCTAGCCAGCTATTGCACCACCTGACATCCGCCGGGAAGTAGCAGCCAATAGTGAAAGGACCAAGGCAGAGACATCTCCAGCTCATCCCTTGTTTGGGTATCACCCAGCACCAACGACTTAAATCAAAAAATTGTTTTCTAAGATCTACTCGCTGGAACATCTCAGCAAGCGAGAGTCCAAGTGGCAGGCTCAAACCCAGAACCTCAATCAATGGTTGATACCAAATGAGAGACTCCCTCCTGGGCACACAGAGATTGGGCGACTTGGAAGGCGCTGAACAGACTGCGCTCTGGCACCATGAGATGCCGAGCCAACCTCAAGAAATGGGGCCACAAAGTGGAATCCTCGACATGCAAGTGTGGAGAAGAGCAAACCACAGACCACCTGCTGCAATGCACCCTGAGCCCTGCCACATGCACCATGGAGGACCTCCTTGCGGCAACACCAGAAGCACTCCAAGTGGCCAGATTCTGGTCAAAGGACATTTAACCAACTACCAAACTCACAAATTTTGTATTTTGTCTGTTTGTTTGCTTTGTTCTGTTAGAAATGTAATACAATTGACTGGTTTCCCTGACACGACAAATAAATAAATAAATACTATCCATTTCTGTTTGTTTCATTCGTAAGGCTCCATTTTCATTTTCCATCACCTCTCCCAAAAATGGGCGCCGTTCCAAATGAGCTTTTTCATCCCAAATCTGAAAAAATGGAATATTTTCATCTAATTGGTGGCCTGCAAGCCACACACTCTCTCATTCCAAGGCAGCGGAGGCTGTAATGCACCTCACCATTGGTGCCCGAATTGGGGTCCGTAGCCAAAAGTTGGCACAAGGAGCTGCCTATCCGCCACGTCTTCTCTCATCCAGACTCTGTATTCGCTGTGGCCGAAAGTGGGGGCATTGTCGTTCTTGTCCAGGACGTGGATTTGGACCGGGAGCCACCTCATTCCCCTGCCACCCATTGCCATTCACTGTCACCCAGGGAAGGGAAACTGTGAGATTACTTTTAAAATCTCGCAGTTTCCCTTCCCTGGGCGACTGCGAAGGGCGATGGATGGCAGGGGAATGAGGTGGCCGTGGCTACGCCCAGCTCTTCTTGACGGCCACTGGGGGCGTGGCATAACCACGCCCACCTCACCCTTCTGCATCGCCGCTTGTCGCCAGGGAGGCCAGGGAAACTGCGAGATTGTAAAGTTTGCACCAGACATCCGAAAATAATTCCGAAAAATGGGTAAATTGTTTCAATTCGTAATTACTCCTCACACTATTCCAGCATGGCTCGAAATTGTTTCATTTTAATACGAATTCATTCCGATTTTAGAAGCTTCCGAACCAGATCAACCAAGCCTATGGGCTTGCAAGCCACACACACACATTCGTTGGAAAGAGAGTAGTGGTGTGCAAGTCCAAAGCACCAGTGCCTGCAGCCAAGAGTCAAAAATTATGGTTAGAGTTCCCACTTTCCTTTTGTTTCACTGATATTTCCGTGCCAAAGGGAGGTGTACCGTTTTGTGCCATCAGAATGAAACAAACTATACGAAAACATGAATTAAATGGCTTAAACGATTAACGAGCCCATAACTAATACAGAGATATAATTTTTTTGAATGCAGCTCCTCAAGGCTTCCATTCAACATGTGGCCTTGGGGATTATGGGAGTTGTAATCCCCCCCCCCCCAATACATTGGTTAAAGTTCCCACTTTCCTTTCGTTTCACTGATATTTCTGTGCCAAACGGGGGTGTGCCGTTTTGTGCCATCTGAATGAAACGAAAACACGAATTAAACGGCTGAAACGGTTACCAGGCCCATAACTAATACAGAGATCTATCTATCTATCGGAATGGGAATTATGGGAGTTGTAATCCCCCCCCCCCCAAAGTACATTGAGTTCCTATCTCTGAATATATGGCAGACTCTGGAGCAACAAGAATGCCTGGCCTACAGATATCACTAGTAGTTGAAATTAACTTGTTCCACTTGCATATTGCTACAATGCACCAAGTCTCAAAGAGAAAGGGAACATCTCCCAGCCTTTGCCATTTTTTATCCTGAGGTACCATTGTGTTTATTTTGTCTGAGCATGAAAAGGAATGAGAGTCCAGACCCAGCCAACAGTGCTTATCACTGAACTGGGACACGGTGCCCACATGGTAGCAAAAGAAGCCTGTAAATTATATAATTGACTAGCTGTACACGCCACGCGTTGCTGTGGCCAACCTTCCCTCTTTCTCTTCTTCTTTCCCTCCTTCCTTCACTCCCTCTTTTCTTCTCCTCTCTTCCTTTCTTCTCTTCCTTCTTGTCTCTTTCCTTCCTTCCCCTTTCTTCTCTCTTGTCTCTCTTTTCCCTTCTTTCTTTTCCCTCTCTTCTCTACATCTTCCCTCCTCCTTCCTCCCTCTTCTCTCTTTCCCTTTTTCTTCCTCTCTTTCCTTCCTTTTTCCTTTCCTTTCCTTTCCTTTCCTTTCCTTTTTCCTTTCCTTTCCTTTTTCCTTTCCTTTCCTTTCCTTTCCTTTCCTTTTTCCTTTCCTTTCCTTTTTCCTTTCCTTTCCTTTCCTTTCCTTTCCTTTTTCCTTTCCTTTCCTTTTTCCTTTCCTTTCCTTTCCTTTCCTTTCCTTTTTCCTTTCCTTTCCTTTTTCCTTTCCTTTCCTTTCCTCTTTCCTTTTTTCTCCTTCCTTTTTTCCTTCCTTTCCTTTTCTTTCCTTTCCTTTTTTCCTTTCCTCTTTCCTTCCTTTCTTTCCTTCCTTTTGCTTCCTTTCCTTTTTTCTTCCCTTCTTTTTCCTTTCCTTTTTTTTTCTTCCTCTTCCGTCCTTTCTTTTCCTTTGTTTCCTTTGCTATCCTTTCTTTTCCTTTCCTTTCCTTTCCTTTGCTTTGCTTTCCTTTCCTTTCCTTTCCTTTCCTTTCCTTTCCTTTGCTTTCCTTTCTTTTCATTTGCTTTCCTTTGTTTTCCTTTCCTTTCTTTTCCTTTCCTTTCCTTTCCTTTGCTTTCTTTTCCTTTCCTTTCCTTTCCTTTCTTTTCTTTTCTTTTCTTTTCCTTTCCTTTCCTTTCCTTTCCTTTCCTTTCTTTTCTTTTCCTTTCCTTTTTTTGCTTTCCTTTCCTTTTTGCTTTCCTTTCCTTTTTTGCTTTCCTTTCCTTTTTGCTTTCCTTTCCTTTTTGCTTTCCTTTCCTTTTTTGCTTTCCTTTCCTTTTTGCTTTCCTTTCCTTTTTTGCTTTCCTTTCCTTTTTGCTTTCCTTTCCTTTTTTGCTTTCCTTTCCTTTTTGCTTTCCTTTCCTTTTTGCTTTCCTTTCCTTTTTTGCTTTCCTTTCCTTTTTGCTTTCCTTTCCTTTTTGCTTTCCTTTCCTTTTTTGCTTTCCTTTCCTTTTTGCTTTCCTTTCCTTTTTTGCTTTCCTTTCCTTTTTCCTTTCCTTTCCTTTCCTTTTTCCTTTCCTTTCCTTTCCCTCTTTCTTTCTTTCTTTCTTTCTTTCTTTCTTTCTTTTTTCCCCCCTCCCCTTCCCTCCCTCTTTCTTCCTTTTTTCTGTATTGTCATGTAGCTTTTTCTCATTTAGCTTTTTGGGGATTTTTAAGTCCCTTCTGCTGTGTTTTTCAGTGTTGGCCTGTTAGGTGTCTTGTGTCCAAATTTGGTGTCAATTCCCCCAGTGGTTTTTGAGTTCTGTTAATCCCACAAACGAACATTACATTTTTATTTAGATAGATTAAAGAACAAGACCTGCCTGGGACTCACCAGGTATCCAGGAACTCAGCAAGGTCTGTCTCCGCCAAACCAAACAAATGGATAATCCAATCTGTTTGGAGAACGGAAATGGTTCACTTTAACCAAACTGACTTCTTTGCACCATTCACAAAGCTGTCCTTCTCTTGATCAATCCAGCTCATGTCCAAATGCAGACTGCTAAGATATATACCCACCAAAACCAAGAATCTTGAATGTAGCAGACTGAAAGGCACAGGTTTCCCTGCCTCAACCAGGAACGGAGCCAGCTCCTCTTCCTTCTCCTCCTTCCAAAAGTCGAGTAGTTGTCTTCATGGCAAGAGGCAAGGAAGTGTGTGTGTCCTGATGAAAGCGAGGGCTGGAGACCTCTGCTGATGGGGTCAGCACAAACTGAGCCACGCTGGGCATTTTCAGCAAGTTCATCAACTCAGTGGCTCGGGTCAGGATCGCTTCGGCATCATCAGCAGTGTAGGTGGAGACAACCGCCGGGCTTTGGACAAACGTCCGCAGCTTGGACAAGAAGAGGGAGACCCTGTGCGGAGATTTCAAAGAACAGTGGGCCCTGCATGAGTATATGGTGAGTGTGCAAGGCGACAACCATTTGGAGCAATGTCTAGGACTCCACGCAACCAAGACCTGGGGATCTTTCTGCAAGACTTTGCAAGTGGAGCAATGTCTAGGACTCCCCGCATCCAAGACCTGGGGTTCTTTCTGCAAGACTTTGCAAGTGGAGCAATGTCTAGGACTCCCCGCATCCAAGACCTGGGGATCTTTCTGCAAGACTTTGCAAGTGGAGCAATGTCTAGGACTCCCCGCATCCAAGACCTGGGGTTCTTTCTGCAAGACTTTGCAAGTGGAGCAATGTCTAGGACTCCCCGCATCCAAGACCTGGGGTTCTTTCTGCAAGACTTTGCAAGTGGAGCAATGTCTAGGACTCCACGCAACCAAGACCTGGGGTTCTTTCTGCAAGACTTTGCAAGTGGAGCAATGTCTAGGACTCCCCGCATCCAAGACCTGGGGTTCTTTCTGCAAGACTTTGCAAGTGGAGCAATGTCTAGGACTCCACGCAACCAAGACCTGGGGTTCTTTCTGCAAGACTTTGCAAGTGGAGCAATGTCTAGGACTCCACGCATCCAAGACCTGGGGATCTTTCTGCAAGACTTTGCAAGTGGAGCAATGTCTAGGACTCCCCGCATCCAAGACCTGGGGTTCTTTCTGCAAGACTTTGCAAGTGGAGCAATGTCTAGGACTCCACGCAACCAAGACCTGGGGTTCTTTCTGCAAGACTTTGCAAGTGGAGCAATGTCTAGGACTCCCCGCATCCAAGACCTGGGGTTCTTTCTGCAAGACTTTGCAAGTGGAGCAATGTCTAGGACTCCCCGCATCCAAGACCTGGGGTTCTTTCTGCAAGACTTTGCAAGTGGAGCAATGTCTAGGACTCCACGCAACCAAGACCTGGGGTTCTTTCTGCAAGACTTTGCAAGTGGAGCAATGTCTAGGACTCCACACAACCAAGACCTGAGGTTCTTTTTGCAAGGCCTTGCAAAGCAGCATGGGAATTGGCTTCAATTTACCTTTCAATTGAATTGAAACTACAATTGTAATGTACTATTACTATAGTGGACTGGATGGTTCCTAGGGTTGCTCCTATTACTGCAGACCAAAAGGTCGGCAGTTGAAATCCAGGGAGCAGGGTGAGCTCCCGCTGTTAGGCCCAGCTTCTGCCAACCTAGCAGTCCGAAAACACACAAATGTGAGTAGATCAATAGGTACCGCTTCTGCGGGAAGGTAACAGCGCTCCATGCAGTCATGCCAGCCACGTGACCTTGGAGGCGTCTACGAACAATGCTGGCTCTTGCTTTGAAATGGAAATGAGCATCATCCCACAGAGTCAGACCCGACTGGACTTAATGTCAAGGGGAAACCTTTCCCTCTACCTTTACCATCATATCATCATCTTATATGTCATTGACATATTGCTTTTGCCTCCTTGGTCACCCCGTTTTGGGAAGATAACAGCACTCCATGCAGTCATGCCAGCCACATGACCTTGGAGGCGTCTATGAACAACGCCGGCTCTTGCTTTGAAATGGAGATGAGTACCATCCCACAAAGTTGGACACGACTAGACTTAATGTCAGGGGAAATCTTTACCTTTGAATTGAATTGAAACTACAGTTGTAATGTACTATTACTATAGTGGTTTAGTATTACTATATGTGGCCGGCACGTAGTCATGCCAGCCACACGACCTTGGAGGTGTCTATGGACAACGCCGGCTCTTCGGCTTGGAAATGGAGATGAGCACTACCCCCCAGAGTTGGACACGGCTGGACTTAATGTCAGTGACTCGGCAATTTTTTGAGTCTGGACTCCAACTCCCATCATCCTACGACTGGCAGAATCCACCATTCCCAGATCTAGTTCAGGGTGGGTAGTTTGTGGAACTCCACACATTTTTGGACTCTCAACTTTCAGCATAGACCAAGTATGGGCAAACTTTGGCCCTCCAGGTGTTTTGGACTTCAACTCCCACAATTCCTAGCAGCCTACTGGCTGCTAGGAATTGTGGGAGTTGAAGTCCAAAACACCTGGAGGGCCAAAGTTTGCCCATGCCTGGGCTAGCCAATGACCATGGATAATAATATGAGTCACACGCCACTGAAAGCCATCCTGGCTTTTCTCTGTTGACCACATTTCTCACCTTGGGATCAGGTCCTGGCTGCGTGAGGCGAGTTTGGCCAGCGCGGTCATCAGCACAGCAATGATGCGGGGAGAGTACTTTGGGACGGTGGCCGAAGGGCGCAGCTGCGTGATCTCAAAGAGCATGGCCTCCAGAACTTCAAAGTACTTGTTGATCTGCTCGGCTGTGCACCTCTTGTCGTGGAAGACCGACACGTATTCACCAATGGCCCACACCTGTAGGAAGACGCGGCACTGAGAAAAGGGGCGACCACAATTCCATACTACCATGCCAGAAACACTCGTAAATAAAACAAAACAAAACAAAACAGCAAATGTTCATCAGGTGCTCTGCTATGGCTGATTTCTCTGGTTGAAGTAGGTCCTCAATTGGTTCAGCTCATTTCTCCGGAACCAGAGTCAACGCGTGGAGTACATGGATCAAGCCTCCGATAGATCCCCCTCCTATGTGGGGTCCCCCAAGGTGCAATTCTCTCTCCTCTTCTCTTCAACATCTACGTTAGACCCCTTGCTAGTTTGGCTCGGAGTTTCGGCCTGGACTGCTACCAATATGCAGACGATACCCAACTTCTTCTGCGTCTGGAGCAACGTCAATTCCAGACAATTTCACCCTATGTCTGGAAACTCTGTCGAACTGGCTACGTGCTAGCAGACTGAAGGTGAACCCAGCGAAGACTGAGATTCTATGGCATGCCCACCCGGCAGGTCTGACTCATCCGTTACCCACCTTCGATGGTGCCGCCCTATCTCCATCGACCACTGTTAAGAGCTTAGGTGTCGTCCTGGATTCGCAGCTGACAATGGAAGCTCAGGTCGCTGCTGCCAGCAAACAGGCCTTTTTCCATCTACGACAAGCGAGGCAACTGGCACCCTACCTATCTGACGAGGCTCTGGCAACTGTCATCCATGCCACGGTCACGTCTAGGCTGGACTATTGCAACGCCCTGTATGTTGGCCTTCCGATGTCTACGACCCGAAAGCTCGTATTGTTCAGAATGCGGCAGCCAGGTTACTCACAAGAACGCCCATGAAATGCCATATAACACCAGTGCTGCAACATTTACATTGGCTTCCAACTGAGTACCGTGGCCTGTATAAGATGCTAGTTCTGACCTTTAAAACTCTTTACGGCCAGGGTCCATCGTACCTTAGGGACCGCCTCTCCTTCTCCCATCATCGGAGGTCGCAACGACCAGCCCAACGTGACTTACTCCATATACCGGGTCCTAGAGAAGTGCCCTTGGAAAGGACCAGGCACAGATGGGCTTTCTCTCTTTCTGCCCCTGCCTTGTGGGATTCCTTGCCGCCCTACATGAGAGCCATGCGTGACTTGGGGCCTTTTACTCTCGCACTTAAGACCTGGCTTTTTACTAGAGCATTCGATATCTGTTGATTTTTAATTTTTGTATGTATTTTATCTTTTGTAATTTAGCTGTAAATCGCCTGGAGCATTCTCGGATGGAGGGCGATTAATAAGTTATTAAATGATGATGATAATGATGATGATGAAAAGTAGTCTGCAGTGCCTTTCATGTTCCTTGATTCGTGTCTGGGCAATGCTGCGTTTGGTGGTCCCTATGGAGACTTCTTGTCCACAGCTGCATGGTACACGGTAGACTCCTGCAGAGGTGAGAGGATCCCTTTTGTCTTTTGCTGAACGTAGCATTTGTTGGATCATCTGATGAACCAACCTGGACACATCATATTATTTGAGAACACAGAAATGCTGGACCACTCTCACAACCACCATGTCAGGCTACACAGAGAAGCCATTGAAATCCACAAGCATGTGGACAATTTCAACAGAAAGGAGGAAACCATGAAAATGAACAAAATCTGGCTACCAGTATTTAAAAAAATCTAAAATTACAACAGCAAAACAACAGAGAGGAAACAATCAGGGACATCTAATCACATCTCAACAAAAGATTGCCCCAGGCACTGCCAGGCTATCAAATGCTAATCAAGGTGGTCAGTTGAAACATTCACACCTAGCTCCAGCAGACAAGAGTCCTTTGTCCCACCCTGGTCATTCCACAGATATATAAACCTTTTTCCTACTTCCAACAGACCTCACTACCTCTGAGGATGCTTGCCATAGATGCAGGCAAAACGTCAGGAGAGAATGCCTCTAGAACATGGCCATATAGCCCGAAAAAACCTACAACAACCCAGTGATTCTGGCCATGAAAGCCTTCGACAATACAAATTGGAAATTTAAAAATAGATTTCACTTAAGCAGGATGTCAACATGTATGGAAACAAGGAAAAGGGGTACATGCATGTGTATCTGGCACATGCAGGTTTATCCTTACCACATGGGTGAAGATATCCTCTTTGTTCTGGATGTTGGTGACTGTTCCTGAAAACTCCAGAAGCGGCTTGGAGAGTTCCACAACCAACGAAGGATGCAGCTTGCACAGAACAGGCAACTGGGAGCTCATCACTCTGTCAATTAAACAAGGGTGGTTTTAGGATCAAGAAAAGAGCTTTGGGCTATATTTCCTTCCTTCCAACTCTTAAGCTAACCTCTTGCTTTGGGAGGCAATAAATGTTTTGGAGTGGGGTGCCATCTCCCAGACCTTGAACCAGTATCTGACAGCTGTGATGGACTGGATGAGGGCTAACAGGGTGAAGCTTAATCCAGACAAGACAGAGGTCTGACTGGGTTATTGGGTGGCAACCTGTGCTCAACGGGGTTACACTCCCCCTGAGGGCGCAAATCCGTAGCTTAGGGGTCTTCCTGGATTCATTTCTTGATGCTCAGGTGTCGGAGGTGGCCAGGAGGGCCTTTGCACAACTCAAACTTGTGCGCCACCTGCTACCACACACCGTGAAGTCTGACTTCGCCAGGGTGGCCCATGCCTTGGTTACATCCAGACTGGACTACTGCAATGCACTCTACGTGGGTCTGCCCTTGAAGATGGCCCAGAAGTTTCAATTGGAACAACGGGCAGCAGCCAGGCTCCTTACAGGAGCAAACCTATAGGGAGCATACAACACCCCTATTACAACAGCTTCATTGGATGCCGATAAGTTGCCGAGCCAAATTCAAGGTGCAGGTCATGACCTATAAAGCCCTAAACAGTTCAGGCTCCGCCTGTCTTTGCAATCGCATCTGCTTCTATGAACCGGTGCAAACTCTAAGATCTTCTGGGGAGGTCCTTCTCTTGCTCCCATCTCCATCACAAGCATGGTTGGTGGGGACAAGAGAGAGGGCCTTCTTGGTGGTGGCCCCCCACCTCTGGAACGCCCTTCCAAGGGAAATAAGACAGGCCCCATCCCTCCCCTCCTTTCGTAAGAGCTTGAAGACCTGGTGGTTTCAACAAACCTTTGAGAAGGACCAGTTCTAGCTCAGCCAAAACATTATTGAATATAGCCTTCTTTGTTGTTGTTCATTCATTCAGTCATTTCTGACTCTTCGTGACTTCATGGACCAGCCCATGCCAGAGCTCCCTGTTGGCCGTCACCACCCCCAGCTCCTTCAAGGTCAATCCAGTCACTTCAATGGCCTTCTACTTCCTACTATTACCCCAGTCATCCCTCTAATAGGCCCTGGAAATGTGCAGCCACAGACCTGTACCTGCTATTGCAGTTAGCCTGTTATAGCACTGTACTAAATTCCTGGTCCCCTCATATTTTGAGTTGGCACTAGCCCGGCCTTTTAATTGCTCTGAACAAGCAGGATTATTTTTAATATATATGTGTTGTTGTGATAATTTTATGCTTATATTGTGTTGTTAATTTTATGTTATGCTGTCTTCAGTCCTGCCGGCACAGGGGTTTAACCCACTGTGCCACTGGGGGCTTGATGCTTGTGGGTAAACAGTATTTCTTGCCATTTCTTTGCCAGTATTGATGTAGAGATTGTCTGGTTTGCCTACTCTGGAACATGCAACATATCATTGTCCTTCTTTAGGGGTCCCTTTCAAATCTATGATACTATATCTGTGTGTGAATCATATCTATCTATCTATATCTATGGCTGGATGGCTCTTTGTCAGGAGGGATTGATTATATTTCCTTGCCCTGGTGAAGAGAGTTGGACTGGATGGCCTTAAGTATTTTCTGTTGGTCATGGGGGTTCTGTGTGGGAAGTTTGCCCCAATTCTCTCTTTTGTGGGGTTCAGAATGCTCTTTGATTGTAGGTGAACTATAAATCCCAGTAACTACAACCCCCAAATGTCAAGGTCTATTTTCCTCAAACTCCGTGTTCATATTTAGGCATATGGAGTATTCATGCCAAATTTGGTCCAGATTCATCACTGATGGAGTCCACAGTGCTCTCTGGATGGAGGTGAACTACAACTCCCAAACTCAATGCCCACCAAACCCTTCTAGTGTTTTCTGCTGGTCATGGAGTCCTGTGTCAAGTTTGGTTCAATTCCATCGTTGGTGAGGTTCAGAATGCTCTTTGATTGTAGGTGAACTATAAATCCCAGCAACTACAACTCCCAAATGACAAAATCAATTTTTTGAGTGAAGGACATACATTGGGTTGTTAGGTGTCTTGTGTCCAAATTTGGTGTCAATTCCCCCAGTGGTTTTTGAGTTATGTTAATCCCACAAACGAACATTACATTTATATTTATATTTATATTTATATTTATATTTATATTTATATTTATATTTATATTTATATTTATATTTATATTTATATTTATATTTATATTTATATTTATATTTATATTTATATTTATATTTATATTTATATTTATATTTATAGATAGAGATCATGTTGCTGCCCCTACCCCATCCCAATCTTGAAGAACCATTTAATTCAGCCTCAGATGCAACCTTCTGGTTATAATTCTCCATACATCTTCTTAAGCTTGCTACTCACCTGTACACTTCTGTCCTGAACCCTGGAACTTCGTAAAGCTGGTCACTTCTCTCCAGCATTGCCAAGACCAGTTTGCTTGCAAGGGACCCATCTGCAAACTGGAGAAGGAGATGGCCCTTCAGATGTAACCAGCAAAGTCTGAGGAGTTTTGTGCCAGTGCCTATTTCAGGTCACTGCTAAGACACAGTAGTACCCAGCATAGACGTACCACTATGCTAATGGGAAACATAGTTGAGTGCCTAAAGCTGTGCAAGGCCCTCACTCCCAATTTTAGTGACTGGAATATTGGATCAAGCCAATTAAGAGTAAGTAAGTGTACACAGAACTGCAGGGCAAGGCATAATTCCTGTTGCTAATCCTAACTACAGCAGACTCGTTGAATCTACAGGATTTGCCTATTTGGGTTGCAGTAAGTTTTTCAGGCTGTCTGGACACTTGCAGCTTCAAAGCCTGGCTGCTTCCTGCAAATCAAGGAACATGAAAGGCACTGCAGACTACTTCAACCTGAGAAGTCAGCCATAGCAGAGTGCCTGATGAACCAACCGGGACAAAGTGTATTATTATTTGAGAACACAGAAATGCTTGACCACTCTAACAACCACCACGTCAGAATACACAAAGAAGCTACTAAGATCCACAAGCATGTGGACAATTTCAACAGAAAGGAGGGAACCATGAAAATGAACACAATCTGGCTACCAGTATTTAAAAAAACCCACTAAAATTAGAACAGTAAATAAAGAGCAATACTCAAAAGGCAGGGGAATTCCAGATATGAAACAATCAGGGCCAGCTAACAAAGGACCCACCAGGCAGGAAGCAGCCAAGCCTCGAAGCTGCAAGGCTATTCAATGCTAATCTTGGTTGGTTCTGGCCCAACTTATCTATCCGAACGTATCTCAGCCTATCAGCCCACCAGGACCCTTAGATCTTCTGGAGAGTCCCTGCTCTCTATCCCACCGGCTTCCCAAGTGCGGCTGGTGGGAACGAGAGACAGGGCCTTTTCTGTGGTGGCCCCTCGGCTTTGGAACACCCTCCCTATAGAGATACGATCAGCCTCTTCGCTGATGGTGTTTCGGAAGAGATTAAAAACATGGTTGTGTAAACAAGCATTCGGTTAGTTTGTTATCACCGAATTTTATGGACTAAGGACTGGTTAATTATGGATGACGAATTCTGGACTGTGATTTTAGTGACGAGATACATGGTATTATTATTGGTGGCCCAATAATTTGTATTGTCTATGTGTTGTTGTTTTAAATTGTATATTGTTTTTAATTGTTGTAAACCGCAATGAGTCGCCGACTTAGGCTGAGATATTAGCGGTATACAAGTGTATTAAATAAATAAATAAATAATAAATAATCAAGGTGGCCATTTGCAACATTCACACTTGTCTCAAGCAGACAAGAGTTCTTTCTCCCACCCTGGACATTATTCCACAGATATATAGAAAAGGAAGGAGGAAAGGAAGGAGGAAAGGAAGGAGGAAAAAGAGATACTGGGAATGAATGGAAAGGGAATGAATGAATTGGGAGGCTAAACTTTGGAAGGACTTCCTAAGAGTGGAATAGAATGGAGGGTTTTGGAGCTATAGCTGGATGGCCATCTGTTGGGAGAGATTGGATTGTGCCTTTAGGAGTCTTTTCCAACTCTATGAATGCATAGTTATATCACACTTTTGGAAAGACTTCCTGAGAATGGGATAAGCTGGAGGTTTTGGAGCTACAGCTGGATGGCCATCTGTTGGGAGGGATTGGATTGTGCCTCCCTTTCTGGTTGGACTGGATGGCCTTTAAGAGTCTCTTCCAACTCTATGAATGCATATAAATCCCACTTGCCCAGTTTCCAGTAGACCTCACAACCTATAATGATGCCTGCCATAAATGTGGGCGAAACGTCAGGAGAGAATGCTTATGGAACATGGCCAGGCAGCCCAGAAAACTCACAGCAACCCAAATAAAAAGAAGGTTGTTGTGAGGATAACATAGCTCTGTCTTTGTAAAAGACAAAGGTCGGAATTCTCTCAACAGACCTGTTTTAGTATTTGGCTTATTCAGGAACTGATTTGATGGGTCTGATGGGGGCTACTGAAAGAGGCATGGGCCACGATTCCACTGGGCTTCCCAAAGGAAATGCATTTGCCAACTTACACTACTCTATCCAGAGTATGACACATCGGAGGCACTTTAAATACTGGATGCCATTGCCTTCAATGTTTCACACTCCGGATAGAACACAATGAATGCAGGTTGCAATGCAGCCTAGTTCCAAGCACACACCTGCACTCTGGCATATGAACAAAGTAAACAAGCAAACAAACAAAGAGCAGATTCCTCCAAGAGGCAACTTACCTTGGCTACAACTCCAAAGAAGAGTTGCAGCAGGACAGGGACGCTCTCTGCACACTGCGTAACGCGAGGGGGAGTGGGCACAGACCCCAGGAGCTGGCGGACAGGAGCCAACCTGTTGGAAACACCCCAGCAGAAGCTGTCAGTCTTTGAGGCATCCCTGGCATCCCCCAAATGTTTCCCTCTTCCCAGAAAAAAATTAAGGGGGAAAGAATCACTTTTTCACTGCCCCTTGCACTGCAACAGTGGAAATTCCCCCAGCCAATCCTCTTTGGACATCAGTTAGAACTCTTGTCTGCTTGAGGCAAGTGTGAATGTTGCAATTGGCCACCTTGATTAGCACTGAATGAACTTTCAGCTTCAAAGCCTGGCTGCTTCCTGCCTTGGGGAATCCTTTGTTGGAAGGTTTTATCTGGCTGTGACTGATTCTTGTCTGGAATTACTCTGTTTTTTAACAGTGCTCAAACACAAATCAAGGAACATGAAAGCCACTGCAGACTAATTCAACCTGAGAAGTGAACGATAGCAGAGCCCTTGATGAACGAACCTAAACATGGAATATTATTTGAGTACACAGAAATGCTGGACCACTCTCACAACTACCATGTCAGACTACATAGAGTAGCCATTAAAATCCACAAGAAGCAGGTGGACAAGTTCAACAGAAAGGAGGAAACAATGTAAATATACAAAATATGGCTACCAGTATAAAAAATATACTCTAAAATCAGGACAGTAAACAAAGAAAAACACTCAGACAGAAAACAACCAACACCTCCCAACAAAGTATTCCTCCAGGTAGCAACCAGCCAGGCTTTGAAGCTACAAAGCCATTAAATGCGAATAAAGCTGGCCAATGGCAACATCACACTTGCCTCCAACAGACAAGAGTTCTTTCTCCCACACTGGACATTCCACAGATATATAAACCTCACTTGCCTAGTTTCTGAAAGAGCACCCAGGCTTTGAAGCTGCAAGGCCATTCAGTGCTAATCAAGGTGGCCAATTGCAACATTGACACTTTACTCAAACAGACAAAGAGTTCCTTCTCCCACCCTGGACATCATTCCACAGATGTATAAACCCCACTTGCCTAGTTTCCAAGAGAGCAGTCAGGCTTTGAAGCTGCAAGGCCATTCATTGCTAAATGCAACATTCACACTTGCCTCAAGCAGACAAGAGTTCTTTCTCCCACCCTGGACATCATTCCACAGGTATATAAACCTCATTTGCCTAGTGTCCAAGAGCTCACAACTTCTCAGGATGCATGCCACAGATGTGGTTGAAATGTCAGGAGAGAATGCTTCTGGAACACACAGCCCAGGAAACTCACAGCAACCCAGTGATTCTAAGCTAACACACTTTGTGAAATGACTCCCTGTTCACTAATGTCTCCATGAAAACTATCAGGGCTTGGAAAAGCCTCTTTTTGAGAGACTGCAGCCTCCAGAATGTTAGAACCTCTGGCATAGTTGTGGGCCAAACATCAGAAGAGAATGCTTCTGGAACATGACCATACAGCCCAGAAAATTCACAGCAACCTGATGAACACTGAACTGATTTGTTTGGGGACTAGCTGTGGACCGGACATCCAGCAGCAGAAGAGCTTGGTCGGTAGAGAACATCAGTGGGAAAAATGGTGAAAAGACCTGACCCTCCCACCATTTTTCCTGTTGTTGTTTTGTAGTGATCCAGATCCTCTTCTGATCTAGCTACTCTCTTTCCCCTCGCCTTAAGTCACTCATCCATCTAGGTAACTGAGGTACAAATATTCCAGAGAAAGGAAAAGTAAAGAGAGGCCATTGATTCAGCCACATATCCTACCTGCCTGGCTCTCCAGGCGCCAACTCGGCCCGGAGGAGATACTGGAAGAGGCCCCTGTATTCCGGGTGACGGAGGGCTTCCTGGCAAGTGGTTGGCTTTGAAGAAGGGTCCAAGGGCGTCCGTTCAGACAGCGGAGTCAGGGAAGACCTATTGTAGTCGTTGTCCAAAAAAGTAGCCATGTTAGTCTCTTGCAGCACAAAAAGGAGGGGGGAAAAGAAACATTGCAGCACACTTAAGACAAACAGATTGTGATTCCAGCAAAAGCTTTTGTGGATACAGGCTCACTTATTACAATGCAGTACAAAGTGATGTCAAAGCCTCATATTATGAAGCATAAAAGCAGCATCTTTATATTCTGTAATAACCCCAGTGCATGCCAAGTGCCCAATGTACAATTCAACTACACTAAAGCGCAAACACACAACTAAAACATAAGACTGAGACACCAAACTAAGACTAATGCTCAAACTATCAATACAAACTAACTAAGTTGAATGTAAAGAAATTCTACCCCCTCATCCAAACTATAATGAAAAAAGGAAATCCAAAAAGGTAATATATTATTCTATCATTACAGATCTAGCTAAATACAGGTCCTGCATTTAATTAATCTTATCAGTTTGCAGTTGTGTACTGTTTACCACTGAGCAAATTGGGTCTTTGGTCTTAAATATAGTTTTGATTGATTGATTGAGATCTAGCTAAATTAAACTAACTATAGTTGCTAGAGCTCCCGATGGCGCAGTGGGTTAAAGCACTGAGCTACTGAACTTGTTGACCGAAAGGTTGCACGTTCGATTCCGGGGAGTGGCATGAGTTTCCGCTGTCAGCCCTAGCTTCTGCCAACCTAGCAGTTCGAAAACATGCAAATGTGAGTAGATCAATAGGTACCGCTCTGGTGGGAAGGTAACGGTGCTACATGCAGTCATGCTGGCCACATGACCTTGGAGGTGTCTATGGACAACGCCAGCTCTTCAGCTTAGAAATGGAGATGAGCACCACACCCCAGAGTCAGACATGACTGGACTTAATGTCAAGGGGACAACCTTTACCTTTTACTATGGTTGCTAGTAGCTAAATTATTAGATTTCTTTTTGATCAGAAATTGTTTCGCAGAATCCTAGAGTTGGAAGAGACCTCCTGGGCCATCCAGTCCAACCCCATTCTGCCAAGAAGCAGGAAAATTGCATTCAAAGCACATCCAACAGATGGCCATCCAGCCTCTGTTTCAAAGCCTCCAAAGAAGGAGCCTCCTCCACACTCCAGGGCAGAGAGTTCCACTGCTGAACAGCTCTCTTTCACTGTTACGAAGTTCTTCCTCATGTTCAGGTGGGATCTCCTTTATTTCCTGTAGTTTGAAGCCACTTAAGAAAATCTTAATATCTTAAAAGGTTCATAAGGAGAACTACGTTTGGATAGGTAAGCCGGACCAGAAGCGTTCTAAGAAATATCCTTATAGTCTTCTGACTTTGCCATCCTACAAGTGGGTGGGAAATTGGTTTCTAGGCCTTTTCTTCTCTCACCTGCCTATCAACCTGCGCTGTTGCTGGGGGAGCAACAGTTCCAAGCAGATGGGGCCATCTGTGGCATGGGGAAGGCTGGCAGCCCCACACGCCATATAGGACGAAGGGCACCTTTACCTCAGTTGGACATCCAGCACAGCAGTCAAACAAGGCAGGTCGAGCAGCAAGTGAAATATCTCCAAGGCCGTGTCCGGTCCAAGCAAGGCTGGCAAAATGTCCATATAGTCCGCAACCAGGGCTGGGCTATTCCATGCTAGGAACTGCAGAGAGAGGAAGTTGGAATGAGCGGGAACACACTCTTTGCGCATCCCAAGTGAAGGATCAAACAGTGGGCAGAAAGCACAGCAGAACACGGGAGGAAGGTAAGAGTTTAATCTCTTTGCACACTGACATAATTCTGCATAATGTAACTAATCAGGTCCTGCTGTCTATCAAGCTCTGTAAGGCCCTGTAACAATGGCCAACAACGTTGTGAAGAAGCCACCGGTTTGTAACGATTTTGTAAAGTTGCCACCACTTTGTAAGGGCTTATTAAATTGATAGCGTAGCTAATAGCCATTAATATTGAATTGGTCTTTTTTCAAGGTGTAGCGTGACGTAACTTGGAAAGGATTTGTAACAGACACCGGGCTTTATAAAAACTGTAACAAGTTTGGGTTGTTGTAGGTTTTTTTTTTTTTTGGGCTATATGGCCATGTTCTAGAGGCATTCTCTCCTGATGTTTTGCCTGCATCTCTGGCAAGCATCCTCAGAGGTAGTGAGGTCTGTTGGAACTAGGAAAATGGGTTTATATATCTGTGGAATGACCAGGGTGAGACAAAGGACTCTTGTCTGCTGGAGCTAGGTGTGAATGTTTCAACTGACCACCTTGATTAGCATTTGACACCATACTCCAGAGGAAAAGTGTTCTTGCCAGACATCAAGGGAACCACTGACCGCATAGGGAAGCAGATGAGGAAACACAACATACAAACTATCTGCAGACCCACCAAGAAAATCCAGCCAATACTTCGTTCAGCCAAGGACAAGAGGGATCCTCTCACCTCTGCAGGAGTCTACCGTATCCAGCTGTGGACATGTCGACACAAGGGGCCACCCAACGCAGCATTGCCCAAACACAAATCAAGGAACATGAGAGGCACTGCAGACTACTTCAACCAGAGAAGTCAGCCATAGCAGAGCACCTGATGAACCAACCTGGACACAGCATATTATTTGAGAACACAGAAATGCTGGACCACTCTCACAACCACCATGTCAGACTACACAGAGAAGCCATTGAAATCCACAAGCATGAGGACAATTTCAACAGAAAGGAGGAAACCATGAAAATGAACAAAATCTGGCTACCAGTATTAAAAAAACTCTAAAATTACAACAGCACAACAACAGAGAGGAAACAGACAGGGACATCTAATGGCCTCTCAACAAAAGATTGCCCCAGGCACTGCCAGGCAATCAAATGCTAATCAAGGTGATCAGTTGAAACATTCACACCTAGCTCCAGCAGACAAGAATCCTTTGTCCCACCCTGGTCATTCCACAGATATATAAACCCTTTTTCCTACTTCCAACAGACCTCACTACCTCTGAGGGTGCTTGCCATAGTTGCAGGCAAAACGTCAGGAGAAATGCCTCTAGAACATGGCCATATAGCCCGAAAAATCCTACAACAACCCAGTAATTCTGGACATGAAAGCCTTTGACAATACATATGTAACAAGTTTATTGAAATGTAGCAGAAGCTTGATGGTTTCAATGTTTCTTACTCTTAGAGGCACTTATCTTCAGAGGTTACATTTATAACATTTCTTAAACCAACTCTGGAAAGGACTCTTCCTTCCACTAAACAGGTTTCAAACTTATTTTTCTTCAAACTGTGTTTGTTTCCTTAGTAGATTACTTCAGATATAAGCTTATTCTTCCTTTGTGATATTTCTGTTGCAAATAAGATTCTCACTGGCTTTCTCTCACCCCTTCTACTCATACACTAACTCAGTGGTTCTCAACCTTTCTAATGCCATGACCCCTAAATACAGTTCCTCATGTTGTGGTGACCCGCAACTATAAAATTATTTTTATTGCTACTTCATAATTGTAATGTTGCTCTTGTTATGAATTGTAATGTCAATATCTGATATGCAGGTTGTATTTTCATTCATTGAACCAAATTTGGCACAAATGCACGATAGGCCCAAATTTGAATACTGCTGAGGTGGGGGGGGGGGGGGAAGAGATTTTGTCATTTGGGAGTTGTAGTTGATGGGATTTATAGTTCACCTACAATCAAAGAGCATTATGAACTCCACTAATGATGAAATTGAACTAAACTTGGCATACAGAACTCCCATTACAAATAGAAAATACTGGAAGGATTTGATGGGCATTGAGTTTAGGAGTTCTAGTTCACCTACATCCAGAGAGCACTGTGGACTCAAATAATGATCAATCTGGACCAAACTTGGCATGAATGCTCAATATGGCCAAACGTGAACAGTGGTGGAGTTTAGTGAAAATAGACCTTGACATTTGGGAGCTATAGTTGCTGGGATTTACAGTTCAACTGCAATCAGAGAGCCTTCTGAACCCCACCAATGATAAAATTGAGCCATACTTACCACACAGAAGTCCCATGGTCAACAGATGGTCTTTGGTGACTCGACTGGCACTCCCCTTGCGAGGTGCTCAGGGGTCCCGATGATGGCGAAAGCGGGAGGCGGGCAAGGAGGCTTTGCGCGAAGCTAGGCCTCACGCAGAGTTCCCCTCGCCCACCTCTCGCCCTCGCCGAATGGCACAAGCAGGAGGCGGGCAAGGAAGCTTTGCGCCAAGCTAGGCCTCGCGCAGAGTTCCCCTCGCCCGCCTCGCCGAATGGTGAGAGTGCGCGGCAGGCAAAGCAGGCTGTGCACGAGGCCAGGCCTCGCATGAAGGAGCCCTCGCCTGGCCCACACCCTTGGGGCGGGGCCAACGGAGGCGGCCTCGCGACCCCTCCAAAATGGCCAGGCGATCCCCAGGTTGAGAACCGCTGCACTAACTACTAATATAAATAAGTCAACTCGACTTATCTAAACTACCTAGGCTAAAAGCCCAAACCTTCCTGATCCTCACTACAGTATGCTTGGTAGGGACGAGGGACAGGGCCTTCTCTGTGGTGGCCCCTCGGCTGTGGAACTCCCTGCCTAGGGATATTAGATCAGCCCCCTCCCTCCTGACTTTTCGGAAGAAAGTAAAAACCTGGCTCTTCGAGCAAACATTCGGAACCCCGGAATAGATGGAGATGGAGAATGACCCAGGAACGGCCAAGACGATGAAACGGATGAGGATTGGAATGAGAGGATATAGCTCTTTTTAAATTGTTATTGCACTGTCTTTTTTGTCTAAATGCACTTAATTGTTTTTGCTGTTGTATTGTATTGATGGCATCGAATTGTGCCGATATGTAGACCGCCCTGAGTCGCCTGCGGGCTGATATGGGCGGGATATAAGTGATGTAAATAAATAAATAAATAAATAAATAAATACAAGTGACTTTTATTACTTGCATTACGAAACTACAGATTACCTTCCTGGTTCTCAAAACTACAGAACCAACCACTCCTGTAGTTCGCTGACTACAGACTGACTGTTTTAAAATGGCTGCCCTGCCAAGTGGCAGTTGCCTCCGCCCCTATTTCCATAGCAACCCAGTGAGCTGAGTTGGCTACCATCCTCCCCAGTTATGCAACTTTAAATACTTACCCTTTCAAACGCCTATCTATAACTATACATAACAGTAGATTAAAATTTACACTTCACCACAGGCCCATATCAAACTTTTCTGAATCTGACAGCCTCCAAATGTATTTAACTACAGCATTTGGGCTGCGTAGATACTTTCCAAAATTCTCCCCCTGGCTTACAATACAGCCTTGGTACCTTGAATATGTTTGGGGTGTTCTGGCGGAAGATGCTGACGCTCTCGGCAAATAAGGGAAGGTTGTGCCTGCAGAACTGGACAAACTCGTAGGCCAGCGTGGGGCTGTGGAAGAGCTGAGCGGGGACCTTGGTGAACAGGTGCTTGTAAACGGCCTCCGAGTCCACTGCTGCTGTCTCGCCTAGGGATGGACAAGGAAACAGCAAAGAGAAATAATGTAAGAATACAGGGGTATTTGCCGGAATGAAGTTGCTGTGTTCTTGACCATTACTTCCTTCACAGAAAATGTGGTAATGGAGGCAGAGGGGTTGCTTCTGGTGTGAGAGAATTGTCTGTCTGCAAGGAAGTTGTTTAGGGCATCCTGTGGGAGGCTTCTCTCATGTCCTCGCATAAGCTGGAGCTTATTTATTTATTTATCGTGTCAGGAACAACCAGTCAGTTGTATTACATTTTTAACAAAACAAACAGACAAAACACAAAGTTTGCAAGCTTGGTAGTTGATTAAATGTCCTTTGACCAGTATCTGGCCACTTGGAGTGCCTCTGGTGTTGCCGCAAGGAGGTCCTCCATTGTGCATGTGGCAGGGCTCAGGTTGCATTGCAGCAGGTGGTCTGTAGTTGGCTCTTCTCCACACTCGCATGTCGTGGATTCCACTTTGTAGCCCCATTTCTAAGGTTGGCTCTGCATCTTGTGGTGCCAGAGCGCAGTCTGTTCAGCGCCTTCCAAGTCGCCCAGTCCTCTGTGTGCCCATGGGGGAGTCTCTCATTTGGTATCAGCCATTGGTTGAGGTTCTGGGTTTGAGCCTGCCACTTTTGGACTCTTGCTTGCTGAGGTGTTCCAGGTGTCTCTGTAGATCTTAGAAAACTATTTCTAGATTTAAGTCATTGATGTGCTGGCTGATACCCAAACAGGGGATGAGCTGGAGATGTCTCTGCCTTGGTCCTTTCACTATTGGCTGCTACTTCCCGGCGGATGTCAGGTGGTGCAATACCAGCTAAACAGTGTAATTTCTCCAGTGGTGTCAACCTAATACCGGCCCATTTCAGTCTCCTCGAGGCCAAAGGGATGTGTGAAAGGGCCCTGGGTTACCTGAGTCCACACTGCCATATAACCCAGTTCAAAGATTTTATATAGGTGTTGTTGTCATTATAGACATATAGATATTATTATAGGCATATAGATATTATTATTATAGATACAAATATTATTATTAAAGCTATATAGGTATTAGTATTATAGATGTTATTTATTTATGAATTTCATATCAAAAGCATTGCATAAATTAGTATAAAACTGATAAAAAATAGAAGGAGCATAGGGCTCAATATCTTTCGAGCAAAAACAGGCAACAGATGTATGGATATTATTACAGACCTATAGATATTATTATAGACATATAGATGTTATTATTTTTATTGTTATTTTTATAGATATTATATAGCTATTATTATTATAGATGTATACATATTATTATACTTTATATAGATATTATTATTATTATTATTATAGACATAGATATTATAGGCATATAGGTATTATTGTTATAAATGTACAGATATTTTTGACAGACAGATATTATAATTATAGACATATGGATATTATTATAGACCTGTAGATATTATTATAGGCATATAGACATTATTACAGACATATAGATATTATGATAGAAATGTAGATATTATTGTTAAAGACATATAGATATCATAGACATATATGTTATTATAGATTGATAGATATTATTATGATAGATATATAGATATTATTATTATTGTAGATATATTATAGCCCAGGGTTGCTATAAAGTAAAAATGGATGGCCATCTTTTGGGAGTGTTTTGATTCTGCCTTCCTGGACAGCCTTTGCTAACTCACAGAGCTGCCTTTTTGTCCCTTCTTTGAATACTGGACTTCATTTCCCAGAATGCCTTCCCATAACTCAGTATGGGTGAGGTTTCTGGGCACACACACACAGGGAGAATCCCTGTGAGTTCCCAGCAGCCCAGCGGAGGCAGCGAGGCAAGAAGGAAAGGGCGGGGAAGGATTCTTTTAACACAGGCTCTGTATAGGCATTTAGCCTTGTAGGGGGTAAGTTCTTACCAGTTAATTATTATTTGTTTGTTTTGAGTGGAGATCATAAATTGGGTTGTTAGGTGTATCGTGTCCAAATTTGGTGTCAATTCCCCCAGTGGTTTTTGAGTTCTGATGGTAGCACAAATGAACATTACATTTTTATTTATATAGATTATTATTATTATTATTATTATTATTATTATTATTATTTTGGCCTACAACTCCCAGAAATCCCAGCCAGTTTACCAGCTGTTAGGATGTCTGGGAGTTGAAGGCCAAAACATCTGGGGACCCACAGGTTGAGAACCACTGCTTTAGAGTGTTCTTTCCTGCAGAAATACCTGTTCACAATCAATACCAAAAGTCTATGTTTCTGTGAATCCAATACACTTTCCAGCCATACCTAGACTTCAGATGATACATTGCAGATTAGTTTTACCAAGGGCATAAAGGGTGGTGTCATGAGAAGGGGAAAGACCATCATTCTGACATACTGTGGTTCAGGAAGAACTGGGCAATAGGCAGCAACACCCGAGCGTAGGAAAGGTCTCCGCTGATCCGGCTGTGCAAGTTCTTCAGACAAGAGAGTGAGCGGTAGACGTAAGAGGAATCCTGCCTGCAAATAATATCCATGATGGTGATTGCTTCCACGAGACACTGCAGGGGAAAGAAAAAGATCCCACAATGACAGAGCCCACAATGCTTGCCCTTCGTATACAAGGCCACCTTCTCTCTGCTCTACTTACTGCTTTCTGCAGCTCGGCATCTGCCTTCTTCAGAGCACCTGGCAGACAAAACAAATCCAAGTCAAACCGTGTCCAAAATATTAAAAAATATTTTTAATTACAAAAATGTGAGTCAAGCACTGAAAGGGTTATATGGATACAATCACTCAGCAAAAGCTGCAGTTCAACATAAGCAGGTGTGCCTGTAGCTTAGTAGCCCTCAGTCTGTGAGAGGTCTCTGTGGGAGAAAGGCTTCAGTGTGTTAGTAGGCCTCAATATGAGTAGGGCTCACTGTTAGTTTGCCTCAGTGTGAGAGAGGCATCAGTCTGAGAGAGCCCTCAGTGGGAGAAAGGCCTCAGTGTGTTAGTAGGCCTCAATATGAGTAGCCCTCACTGTTAGTTCACCTCAGTGTGAGAGAGGCATCAGTCTGAGAGAGCCCTCAGTGGGAGAAAGGCATGTGTTAGTAGAACTAAATATGAGTAGGCCTCAGTGTTAGTTTGCATCAGTCTGAGAGAGCCCTCAGTGGGAGAAAGGCCTCAGTGTGTTAGTAGGCCTCAATATGAGTAGGCCTCACTGTTAGTTCGCCTCAGTGTGAGAGAGGTGTCAGTCTGAAAGAGCCCTCAGTGGGAAAAAAAGGCTTCAGTGTGTTAGTAGGCCTCAATATGAGTAGGCCTCACTGTTAGTTTGCCTCTTTGTGAAAGAGGTGTCAGTCTGAGAGTGCCCTCAGTGGGAGAAAGGCCTCAGTGTGTTAGTAGGCCTCACTGTTAGTTTGCCTCTGTGTGAAAGAGGTGTCAGCCTGAGAGAGCCCTCAGTGGGAGAAAGGCCTCAGTGTGTTAGTAGGCCTCAATATGAGTAGGCCTCACTTAGTTTGCCTCTGTGTGAAAGAGGTGTCAGTCTGAGAGAGCCCGCAATGGGAGAAAGGCCTCAGTGTGTTAGTAGGCCTCAATATGAGTAGGCCTCACTGTTGGTTTGCCTCTGTGTGAAAGAGGTGTCAGTCTGAGAGAGCCCTCAGTGGGAGAAAGGCCTCGGTGTGTTAGTAGGCCTCAATATGAGTACGCCTCACTGTCAGTTTGCTTCTGTGTGAAAGAGGTGTCAGTCTGAGAAAGCCCTCAGTGGGAGAAAGGCCTCTGTGTGTTAGTAGGCCTCAATATGAGTAGGCCTCACTGTCAGTTTGCCTCTGTGTGAAAGAGATGTCAGTCTGAGAGAGCCTTCTGTGGGAGAAAGGCTTCAGTGTGTTAGTAGGCCTCAATATGAGTAAGCCTCAGTGTTAGTTTGTGTCAGTCTGAGAGAGCCCTCAGTGGGAGAAAGGCCTCAGAGTGTTAGTAGGCCTCAATATGAGTAGGCCTCACTGTTAGTTTGCCTCTGTGTGAAAGAGGTGTCAGTGTGTTGGTAGGCCTTGGTATGAAAAAGCCTGATGTGAGAGAATTGCCAAGTTGAAGGCCTCGTATGTAAAACTATTGTGTGAAACTCCAGTGTGAAGGCTACAGTGTGAAACTCCTGTGTAACTTCGATGTGAGAGGAGGCTCTATGAGAGTGAAGCTGTTTATCTGCATGAGAAAGAAGCCCAGCGTGGAAGCAAAGAAGGAAGTAAAAAGAACTTTGTTATGGAAGCTTTGTTCTTATAAATAGCACAAGCATATTATTTTGCAATGAAGGAAAGCCTCCTAAGTAAGAAATAACATTGGACTGTGTGTTTTTGTTGTATCACTTTTGGCTACTGGTGCTGGGTCATGCTGCTGCTAATAAGTTACTCTGCTACGTATTTATGATGAGGGTATTTTGTTAATAAACCCATTTGCCCAACAAACCCCTTATAATGTGGATTGGGAGAACTCAACCCAAGGGTCATGCCTGGTCCATGCCCCACAAATGACTCCCTGCAAAGTGGAAACACAGTCACTGTTGGATTGCTAATGAAGATTCACAATCTGGGTTGAGGAGGAGGATCTGTTATTTGAAGTGCAGTGAAACCCATAAGCCGAAATCTGGGAAAGTATATAGTATGGAAAAGGGTTGAAAGAGCACAGCAAACGTCTACCTTTTGACAGCACAATCAAAAGAAAAGACCATGAAGACTCACGGCGGTTGCACTGCTCTATAAGACGCTGGCAGTATTCGAAAGCCTTCTCCCGCAAGCGCTCCTTTGGAGGAAGAAGGCGGCTGGAGCTGGAGGTGACAGAGACCATGGACACAATAGAGCCATCCACCTCAGACTTGTCATCTGCAAGGGAAGCCATAAGGTGGGATCTGCAAGAACAGTCTGAAAAGTCAGCCAAAGGTCCCCAAAGAAGCATATTCTTTGCTAATCGCTAAGCCTGAAACCCCAGGTCTCAGCGGTGGCCAGGAGAGCTTTTGCACAATTAAAACTTGTGTGCCAGTTGTGCCCGTACCTTGGGAAGTCAGATCTGACCACAGTGGTCCACGCTCTTGTTACATCCCGAATAGATTACTGCAACGCACTCTACGTGGGGTTGCCTTTGAAGACTGTTTAGAAACTTCAATTAGTCCAACGGGTGGCGGCCAGATTACACACCAGAGCGTCATACCCCTCTGTTATGTCAGCTCCACTGGCTGCCGATCCAGTTCCAAGCACAATTCAAAGTGCTAGTTTTGACCTACAAAACCCTATACAGCTCTGGCCCAGCGTACCTGTCCGAACGCATCTGCTTCTACATCCCACCTCGGAGTTTAAGATCTTCTGGGGAGGCCCTGCTCTTGGCCCCACCTTTATCACAAGTGAGGTTGGTGGGGACGAGGGACGGGGCCTTCTCGGTGGTGGCCCCTCGCCTGTAGAATTCACTCCCCAGGGAAATTAGGTCATCGACATCCCTCCTCTCTTTTAGAAGGAAACTAAAAACATGGATATGGGACCAGGCCTTTGGGTAATCTGGCAGACAGACAAAGGACAATGACGACTAGAATTGGATAGGATTATGACAATGCGGAATGAACTTACGGATTTTGAGCTTGGCGAACGTTGATCACTAGATTGGTTTTTATTAGTTGTATTGTATAACTGGATTGCTTTAATTATTTTATAATTGTTGCTGCTATGTATTTTATCTTACTATGTGTATTGCTGGCATCGAATTGTGCCTTTTGTACGCCGCTCTGAGTCTCCCTTCGGGGGTTGAGAAGGGCGGGGTAGAAATGCTCGAAATAAATAAATAAATAAATCTAAACACACACTTTTTTGGTGTTGTGTTATGTCTTAATTAGATTGCAAGCCTGAGGGCAGGCAACTGTTTTGTTGTTCTTTTACTTGTAACACACAGTGTGGGTGCTATATCTATACATATAATACAAGTGAAAATATGTATGTGTGTATGTGGCTGGGGTGCCCACTTCCACAGACAGACAGACTCCCGCTTCCACAAACAGCTTTAACCCACTGTGTTGAGAAGCCACCAAAAGCCCTCCCTCCAATGACATTTCAGGGTATAGTGAGTGCCACAAACATGTTAGCCCAGCCTGCCAATGTCCTCCCCAAACACCATACTGTCCACCACCCAGGAACGCTTTCATTTCATCCCAGATTTTACATGTTTCCTCCACCACAAAGACATCCCAGTGTTTCTTACTCTATCCATTGGTGTGGAATTTGTATGATCCCGCCCACTGCCTCTCCCTTAATCCTTTCCAACTCTTTTCAACGAACAGAGCAGAACTAATTAACAACTAAACATACTGGAGGAGTTTGGGGCATTGACTTCGAATGATGGAAGTTGTAGTTCACCTTGCATCAAGTCAGAGCACTGTGACCCCCACTGACAATGGACCTGGACCACATTTGGCAGACAGAACTCCCATAACCAAAGAAAAATACTGGAGAGGTTTGGGAGGAATTCATCTTGATTTATAGTCATTGTAGGTACTGGGATTTATAGTTCGCCTGCAATCAAAGAGCACTCTGGACTCTACTAACGATTGCCCCGGGACTCACTTGGCACACAGAACCACCATGACCAATTGAAAATACTGGAATAAGGTTTGGGGGGAACTGGCAGTCCTTTCTGGAAGTTGTAGTTCACTTGTGTGTTACTGTCTATGTGTGAGTTATATTGATTGTATTGTTTATTTTGCTTATTCCCTGTTGTTTTTATTGATGTGTTGTTGGGCTTGGCCTCATGTAAGCCACTCCGAGTCCCTTCGGTAGATGGTGGCGGGGTATAAATAAAGTTATTATTATTATTATTATTATTATTATTATTATTATTATTATTTACATCCAGAGACACTGTGACCACCACCGCTGATGGATCTGGACCAAACTTGGTACACAGAACCATACGACCAACTGAACCTACTGGGGGGAGGGGATGACGACGACTGATTCACCATAGTGGGAGCTGTAGTTTATTCTGCAGCCACAGTTCATGCTGAACCTGACCAATGTTGAATCTAGAGCAAACTTGCCCAACATGACAAACTTTAACTGCTGATGGAATTTGAGGGGGTTAACCTGGCATGATGTGAGTTATAGTTCACCCACAACCTTATGCTTTTTGTAAAAAAAAAACAAAAACCCCGACCTTTTCAAATAGCCCGGGCAACACCAGGTACCCAAGCTAGTAAATAATAAATTATAATAAGAATCAAAACAAAGCATGCTGTTACTCATTCCCTCTCTCGCCTCAGAGGGCATCATTTAAGTCTTTGATCAGCCAAATAAACCCAGAAATTACACTTTCCTTAATGGCAAAGACCTTTACCAGAATTTGGACCAGCTGCTCCGTCGCTGCCATAGCACAGGAGCCACTTCCGCAATATGGAAAAAGCCTGCATGTTGAGCCACTGGTCCTCGGTGTAATACTGCCCAACTGAAAGCACGGTGAAGAAGTCTGTAGCGACCGTGCCATCAACCTCCGCAATGGGACCTGGCTGAAGGAGGGAAGAGACCGGTTACGCTCCAGAAATTCTGGAGACCACAAGAAACAATTAATCTAAGAGTCTTATACCCAAAATAACTAGCAAAGGCATAAAAATACAGAGAAGTGGTGCTGGATCAGACAGAAGGCCCATGCTGTCTAGCATCCTGTTTTGCACAGTGACCTCCTGATTGTTTCATGTCTGGAATTCCTGTGTTTTCTGAGCGTGGACAATGTCAACAAGAGGGAGAAAACCATTAAAATGAAGAAAATTTTGCTACCAGTATTAAAAACTCTAAAATCAGGACACTAAATCAAGAACAACACTCAGAAAACTGAGGAATTCCAACCAGGAACCAATCATGGCCAGCGAACACCTCTGAACAAAGGATTCGCCCAGACAGGAAGCAGCCAGTCTAAGTAAATAAAGAACGACACTCAGAAAACAGAGGAATTCCAGCCATGAATCAGTCAGGGCCAGCTAACACGTCCCAACAAAGGATTCGCCCAGACAGGAAGCAGAAATGTCTTTGAAGCTGCAAGGCCATTCAATGCTAATCAAGGTGGCTAATTGTGACATTCACACTTGTCTCAAGCAGACAAGAGTTCTTTCTCTCACCCACAGATATATAAACCTCACTTGCCTAGCTTCCAGCAGGCCTCACAACCTCTAAGGATGCATGCCAAAGATGTGGGCAAAACGACAGGAGAGAATGCTTCTGGAGCATGCCCGGAGAGCCCAGAAAACTCACACCAACCCAGTGATTCTGGCCATGAAAGCCTTCAACAACACTTTTAAATTTATTTATTTTATTTATTGTATTTGTATACAATTTCATCGCTCAGGGCGACTTAAAGAACTTTGTAGCTCCTGAAGGCCTCAGAGTCTCCCAGCTTTTCATTTCTTTTCCAGACAATTGCCACCAAATTCCAAGTGGCTTTTAAACACAACGGAATAAAGCAGCTGGGTCATAAACACCTCTGGAAGCCAACATACCTGGAAAAGCAACTCCCCCAACCAATCAGTGAACATTCAGCCAAAAATGAAACTTGAAAGTGACATGACATCGCTTCCGATTATATCAGGTGCGTCAGTGCAGTTTCCACAAGGGACACAAGGGTGAAAAACTGCTACCGCTCCTTCTAGACCTTCCAATATGCTACACAACTTTCCTTTATATCCCTTCCTAAACACAACTTGGGTTTGAACCCCTGTCACTGCAGTTCATAAGTTTTTCGAGGTCCTATTTTGGACTGGACTCTCGTCTTGAGTCTTCAGAAAATCTCAAACGCAATAGCGCTTGGACTTACTCACTGAGTCAGTTGTTGTGTAGCAGTTTTAGATGTTTTCATTTGAACCAAAATACTTTTTGCAGCCTTGAGGATCACTGCTGGCTGACCATGAATGATCTCAAATGTTATAAATTTTGTTCCTATTCCCATTTCCAGTTCCAAACCTGTCTTGCTCTGGGATTGAAGAAGCCTCCTGAGGTCTGGGGAACTCCTTGCTGGACACTGGCATACCTCAGCCAGTCCACCATCCTTTTGCTGAGCAGATTGATCTGATCTAGGGAGGCAAAGCAATGAGGGAAACGCAACTGTGAGATATGTTACATGCTTTCCATGTTGGTGGTTTTTCGTAAGCCAGACCTCTGGCCTTTTCTCAGGCCAAATTGCATTCATCCATAAAATTGTTGCTTTTACCTTCACTAAGGTTCGCTGGTGCAAGACTGATGACCTTTGACAAGAGGGGAAGGAGGTGCCTTGCATTCGGACCTTCGGGAAGTCGGCCTTCGAGGATTTTCACCACACGCTGCCCCGCGGCTTCTATGTCTTCCATTTTACCGCCCTTTGCATAAAGTAAACATTGAAATGAGCCACAAAAGTTACAGTAAATTATATGATGCTCACCAAAAAGTCATACACACTCTAGAATATCATCTAGATCCCGGTAAATACACCAGGGTTCGGAAAAATTGCTTGTCTCCAGAATCTCCCAGCTGCATGGGATTGTTCTTGCATTAGTAAAGGTAAAGGTTTCCCCTTGACATTAAGTCTAGTTGTGTCTCACTCTGGAGGGCAGTGCTCATCTCCATTTCTAAGCCAAAGAGTTGGCGTTGTCCATAGACACCTCCAAGGTCATGTGGCCAGCATGACTGCATGGCGCGCCATTACCTTCCTGCAGAACCAGTACCTATTGTTCTACTCTATTTGCATGTTTTTGCATGTTTTCGAACTACTAGATTGGCAGAAGCTGGGCCTAACAGCAGGAGCTCAACTCGTTCCCTGGATTCGGACCACCAACCTTTACTTATTTATTTACATATATATGCTGCCCTTCTCACCCCAAAGGGGACTCAGAGCGGCTTACAAGATATATATACATACAATATAGTATATTATTAGCGTACTACAATATCAGTATTAAATATTACTATATTGTACTATACAATATATTATATTGTACATTGTATTGTATATTATATTGTACAATATAATGGCGCAGTGGGTTAAAGCACTGAGCTTGTTGACCAAAAGGTCACAGGTTCGAATCCTGGGAGCGGCGTGAGCTTCTGCTGTCAGCCCCAGTTTCTGCCAACCTAGCAGTTTGAAAACATGCAAATTTATTATTTTACTCTGTTATTATTATTAATACCCCTCGAGTGTAAGCCGAGGGCAGCTTTTCCAGCCTAAAAAAAGGGCTGAAAAACTCAAGTATATACAGTAATAAGCTACCATTAACTGTGTTAATCGCAACTTTTGTTTCCAAAGACGAAATAATATTGGATATACAGTGAGGCTTAGAAATCTGGCTTTTCGCTTACAGTAAAATCCTAGATTTTGGTAAATACCAGAAGTCACCACATGAGGGAAGCTTTAGAAAGAGCCAAGAAAAACACATTATTCACTAGTGATCTTAACACGTCTGAAAATCTAAGTATGAAGTGAGCCAAACTAACTATGGAACAACAATGGATAATAGCTATTATTTACTTATATTTCTGTAATTTGGGTCTATGGAATGTTGTTGATTTATTGTCTTGCTATGGCCCAATCTGTGTATGTGTGTATTGTGTGTATGTATGTATGTGTGTATGTGTATATATGTGGTTTTGTGTTGTAATGGGGTTTTTTGCTTTTTAAGTCATTTGTGCTGTGTTTTTCAGTGTTTTTATGAGTGATGGTCACTTGTTGGCCTGAGAGGTGTACTGTGTCCAAATTTTGTGTCAATTGGTCCAGTGGTTTTTGAGTTATGTTAATCCCACAAATGAACATAACATTTTTATTTATATAGACTAGCTGTCCCAGTAACTACAAACCCCAAATGTCAAGGTCTATTTCCCCCAAGCTCTATTTGTGTGCATATTTGCGCATATGGAATATTAGTGCTAAGTTTGGTCCAGATCCATCATTGTTTGAGTCCACAGTGGTCTCTGGCTGTAGGTGAACTACAACTCCCAAACTCAAGGTAAATGCCCCAAAAACCCTTTTAATGTTTTCTATTGATAATGG
>NW_026847771.1:104863664-104881316 GCF_025583915.1 Anolis sagrei ordinatus | reverse complement strand
GTTGCAGTAGTCTATACGGGACTACTCAATTCAATCAATCACTCAATTACGAAAGCAAAGGCATTAAATCGCGAAGGCAAGATGACAGGAGATTAAAGGCCCTTCTACATTGCCATATAATCCAGAATATCAAGGCAAATATTCCACATTATTTGCTTTGAGCTGAGTCCACACTGCCAGATAATCCAGTTCAAAGCAGATAACACCAGGACTGTGGCGCAACTGTCTGAGTGTCAGCTGCATTAAGATCACTTCTGACCATAAGGTCATGAGTTCGAAGCCAGCCCGGGTCGGAGTGAGCTTCCGACCAATTGTTCAGCTTGTTGTCGACCTTTGCAACCCAAAAGACAGTTGCATCTGTCAAGTAGGAAAATTAGGTACCACCTATGTGTGAGGAGGCTAATTTAACTAATTTATGAGGCCATACAAAAGACTCCAGCAAAGCACTCCATGTGGGGTATGCGGAAGTACTTCATCAGTGTCGCAGATGGATGATGAAAGCGACGGCTCCCCTGGCAGCCTGAAAAGTTAAATAGCCTCTGAATGTTTGCCTATATCTGTTGTGTGTCTTTGGTATTGAATGTTTGCCATATATATGTACATCGTAATCTGCTCTGAGTCCCCCGCGGGGGAGAAAGGCGGAATATAAATACTGTAAATAATTAATTAATTAATTAATAATCTGGATTTTATACAGCTGTGTGGAAGGGGCCCAAGATATTTTACTATTGATATTTTACTCTATTGTTCTGAGGCCTGTACAATGCTCTCATGAACAACTGCTTGCTAAAGCAGTATTTTTGGATGTCAAAATATACAGGAATAATAATAATAATAATAATAATAATAATAATAATAATAATCTATACCCTGCCACCATCTCCCAAAAGGAGACTCGGGGTGTCTTACATGAGGCCAAGTCCAACAGAACATTATAATATGATAAAACCAGAATACAAAACAATCAACACAGTAAATAAAACATGAGAATACAATAAACAGTATAAAATAGTACAATGAGAAATCATTCACAATCACAATGACAATGAGCAGGCTGCATGTACGTATATTTTGATAACAAAGGCTCTGACAAAGACGTTTCTATTTATGAAGTCTTTTTCTACCCAAACAGCCCTGTCTTCTCCTCCCTGTTCTGTCATTAACTTCCATTTGGACCCAAAACAAGCAGCATTTGCTTCCACTCACTTCCGCCTGTATTTCGTGGCTGAGACAATAAGGAGGAGCCTTTGCAAGCAGTCAATAGTTTCGCTGCCCAGGTCATGATTCTGGAGGAGGACGTGGATTCGAGAAATGAATTTCTTCAGTTCATCGTCCTGGATTTCCCTGGTACAACAGAAGAATATACAGGTTAAGACAGCCCAAGGTTTTGTAACAACAGTGTGATGTAGCACCTTAAAAAGCCATTGGGACTTTGGACTACATCAAAAGGTGTCTAGAGTCCAAATCAGACATGGGTGAACTTCGATCCTCCAGGTGTTTTGGACTTCAACTTCCACAATTCCTAGCAGCCGGTAAGCTGTCTGGGGTTTGATGTTGAAGTCCAAAACACCTGGAGAGAGGGCCGAAGTTTGCCCAAGCCTGATCTAGATCAAGGGAAGTCATGGGCCCCTCTATGGTTTGGTTAGACCTCACCTGGAATGCTATGTCCAATTCTGAGGGCCACAATTTAAGGGGGATATGGTCTCTAAACTGGAAGGTGTCCAGAGAAGGGCAACTAAAATGAACAAAGCTCTCGAGACCATGAATAATCCCTATGAGGAGCGTCTTAAAGAACTGGGCATGTTTAGCCTGCAGAAGAGAAAGTGGTGAGGAGACATGAGAGCCATCTTTCACTATTTGAGAGGATGCTATAAGGAAGAGGGAAGGTTTTGAAACCCTGTCAGGGAGATTGAACCTGGGTGTCAAAGGGAGAGGGTGTAAGGAGATTGGAGTGGTGTAGAGGGTTAGTAAGAGAGGACGGAAATTGGTCTGTTGGCTAGCAGAGTTAGCTAGTGAAAAGAATTCTACAGCTATTAGGGAAATAGCTGGTAGAGGAGGGAAGAGATAGATCCAGGATACGACTGTCTGTGCTGGTGTAGAATTACTTTCAGAGAGCAATCCTGTCAGTTTTCCTGAGGAAGGAGAGAGAAGTGTTTCTGTGTAACTACGTATATTCCGGCATATAAGACGACTGGGCGTATAAGACGACCCCCAACTTTTCCAGTTAAAATATAGAGTTAAGACGACTCCCATGCATAAGACTACACCTGCGTATAAGACGACCCCTGACTTTTGCGAAGATTTTCTTGGGTTAAAAAGTAGTCTTATACGCCAGAATATACTGTAAGTCTGAACTGTTTTGAGTAACCACACACTTTTTAAGACAATATTTTGAAACAGCTAAGCTTTATACCTGAATTGTTCCAGTTCTCTCAAATAAACTTCATTGTTTTGTTGTTCACAACAACTGCCTCATGTGTGCCTCTATGGGTGAAGTTTTAAGAGCAGTTTCCTGCAGCAAACAGGAGACTAAAGGTGGAAGCGAAGATTTTAAAGAACAATCTTTAGCGTTACCTCAGAAACACAAGCCTGAGGGCTAAACCCAACATACGCTTGCCTAAGAATACATCCAGTAAGCCAAGGGCCTATCAACGCTTCTAGGTGGGTGGGTGCCAGAGGGCTTTCCAAAAGGGTTTTTCGGCCAGAAGAAAGTTCCAGATTTCTTTACAGCTTTTTGTTTTTGGGCTTGTAAACAGAGAAGCACCATTCAATCACAAGTGGCGTTCAGTTTTGGGATTTTTATTCTCAAATAAACCTCAACCTGTTTATAGCATCCCAGAGTTGGAAGAGACCCGGAGACAGTATTTTCTGTGCAAGGCAGCATTTTTCAATCTATATAAATAAAAATGTAATGTTCGTTTGTGAGATTAACAGAACTCAAAAACCACTGGACGAATCGACGCCAAATTTGGACACAAGACACCTAACAGCCCAATGTATGTCCTTCACTCAAAAATTGATTTTGTCATTTGGGAGTTGTAGTTGCTGGGATTTATAATTCACCTACAATCAGAGAGCATTCTGAACCCCACCAACGATGGAATTGAACCAAACTTTGGCACAGAGTCCTCCCATGACCAACAGAAAATACTGGAAGGGTTTGGTGGGCAGTGTCCTTTGGTTTTGGAGTTGTAGTTCACCTACATCCAGAGATCACTGTGGACTTAAACAATGATGGATCCGGACCAAACTCTACACGAATATTCAATATGCCCAAATGTGAACACTGGTGGAGTTTAGGGAAAATAGAACCTTGACATTTGGGAGTTGTAGTTGCTGGGATTTGTAGTTCACCTACAATCACAGAGCATTCTGAACCCCACCAACGATAGAATTGGGCCACAGAACCCCCATGTGGGCCACAGCAACATGTGGCGAGGGACGGCTAGTTCAGAATATATTACGTAGACTCATACGTTTGGAAGGAGGCCTCAAGAGCCATCGAGTCCAACCCCCTTCTGCCATGCAGGAAGACACAATCAAAGCACTCTTGACAGATAGCCATTTAGTCTCTAGAATCATAAAGTTGGAAGAGACCTGGTGGGCCATCCAGTCCAACCCCATTCAGCCAAGAAGCAGGAAAATCGCATTCAAACCACCCTCGACAGATGGCCATCCAGCCTCTGTTTAAAAGCCTCCAAAGAAGGAGTCTCCACCATACTCTGGGGCAGGGAGTTCCACTGCTGAACATAGAATCATAGAGTTGGAAGAGATCTCATGAGCCATCTAGTCCAACCCAATTCTGCCAAGAAGCAGGAATATTGCATTCAAATCACCCCTGACAGATGGCTATCCGGCCTCTGTTTAAAAGCTTCCAAAGAAGGAGCCTCCACCACACTCCCTCCGGGGCAGAGAGTTCCACTGCTGAACGGCTCTCACAGTCAGGAAGTTCTTCCTCGTGTTCAGATGGAATCTCCTCTCTTGTAGTTTGAATGGAATAATCTGGATTCAAATAAAATAATCTGGATTATCTGTTTTGATAGTCTGGGTTATAATTTGGCATTGTTGAAGGGGCCTTACCTATTTACCAGTAGCTCCTCGAGCTTGCTATAGCCATGTATTTGGGAATGGCAAGTCCCAGAATGCCCCAGCCGGGGATTCTGGGAGTTGTAGTCTCCCAAAAGGCCCAAGAAACAGCCCTTCTTCCTCCTACCTGGCCTGACGCAAGAAGCTCTCGGTCCCCGCCGTGTACATCTTGCTCTCTGAAGGTAACTGGAAGGATGAAGCCAAAAAGGAACTTCAAAGGAACACACAGATCACTTTTTTCTCTGGTCGGCCATTTTGGCCGGCGAGTCACTTCTGCGCACGCGCAACGGTCCGTTCCTAAAAGTTGCCCGGGTTGAAAGTCGGTCCCACGGCATTATAGTTCCGGAAGCGTTTGGGTTGATTGGAGCCTTGAATGGAGCCTTGCTGGACTGTGTGTATATCTATATCTATATCTATATATCTCTGGAATAATCTCCAGAGTGGGAGAAAGAACTCTTGTCTGTTGGAGGCAAGTGTGAATGTTGCCGTTGACCAGCTTGATGAGCACTGAATGGCCTTGCAGCTTCAAAGCCTGGCTGCTCTCTTCAAAACTAGGCAAGTGAGGTTGATAGATCCGTGGAATGATGGCCAGGGTGGGAGAAAGAACTCTTGTCTGCTGGAGGCAAGTGTGAATGTTGCCATTGGCCAGCTTGATGAGCATTGAATGGCCTTGCAGCTTCAAAGCCTGGCTGCTCTCTTCAAAACTAGGCAAGTGAGGTTTATATATCTGTATGATGGCCAGGGTGGGAGAAAGAACTCTTGTCTGTTGGAGGCAAGTGTGAATGTTGCCGTTGGCCAGCTTGATGAGCACTGAATGGCCTTGCAGCTTCAAAGCCTGGCTGCTCTCTTCAAAACTAGGCAAGTGAGGTTGATAGATCCGTGGAATGATGGCCAGGGTGGGAGAAAGAACTCTTGTCTGTTGGAGGCAAGTGTGAATGTTGCCGTTGGCCAGCTTGATGAGCACTGAATGGCCTTGCAGCTTCAAAGCCTGGCTGCTCTCTTCAAAACTAGGCAAGTGAGGTTGATAGATCCGTGGAATGATGGCCAGGGTGGGAGAAAGAACTCTTGTCTGCTGGAGGCAAGTGTGAATGTAGCCGTTGGCCAGCTTGATCAGCACTGAATGGCCTTGCAGCTTCAAAGCCTGGCTGCTCTCTTCGAAACTAGGCAAGTGAGGTTGATAGATCCGTGGAATGATGGCCAGGGTGGGAGAAAGAACTCTTGTCTGCTTGAGGCAAGTGTGAATGTTGCAATTGGCCACTTTGATTCTGAATGGCCTTGCAGCTTCAAAGCCTGGCTGCTTCCTGCATGGGGGGAATCCTTTGAAAAGTGAAAAGAGAGGGGGCCAGGGGACAGTTCCACCTTGTCTCCTGCGCTATGCTAATAATATAATATAATATAATATAATATAATATAATATAATATAATCTTAATCTATTTAAATAAAAATGTAATGTTCGTTTGTGGGATTAACAGAACTCAAAAACCACTGGAAGAATATGACCCTAAATTTGGACACAAGACACCTAACAACCCAATGTATGTCCTTCACTCAATAAAAACATGATTTTGTCATTTGGGAGTTGTCGTTGCCGGGATTTATAGTTCATCTACAATCAAAGAGCATTCTGAACGCCACCAACGATGGAATTGGACCAAACTTGGCACACAGAACTCCCATGACCAACAGAAAATAGTGGAAGGGTTTGGTGGGCAGTGTCCTTTGGTTTTGGAGTTGTCGTTCATCTACATCCAGAGAGCACTGTGGACTCAAGCAATGATGGATCTGGACCAAACTTGGGGCAAACTTCCCACACAGAACCCCCCATGACCAACAGAAAATACTTAGGGCCATCCAGTCCAGCTCCCTTCACCACGGCAAGAAAACGTAATCAAAGCCCTCCTGACAAAGAGCCATAGATAGATATAGATAGATAGATATGATTCACACACAGAGAGATATAGTATCCTAGATTTGAAAGGGATCCCTAAAGTAAGACAATTGTATGTTGCATGTTCCAGAGCAGGCAAACCAGACACTCTCCACATCAACACTGACAAAGAAACAGCAAGAAATACTGTTCACCCACAAGCAGAAAGAAATTACGTATATCAGAAACCAGCACTTTCTCATTACTTTATTTTCCAGATCACCAGACTGCACTACAGCAACCCGTGGCAGGGGATGGCTAGTCTATATAAATAAAAATGTAATGTTCATTTGTGAGATTGGTGTAACTCAAAAACCACTGGACAAATTGACACCAAATTTCGACAGAAGACACCTAACAACCCAATGCATGTCCTTCGCTCATAAAAACACTGAAAAACACAGCAGAAGGGACTTCAAAAGCCAAAAAACTAAAAATACATTACAACACGTGCAAAACCACGTATATAAACAAACACACATATATACACAAATAAACAAATATATACACACACATATAAGCATATATACACACACATATAAGCATATACACACACACAAAACACATATATACAGACTGGGCCACAGCAACACGTGGCAGGGAATGGCTAGTATAATATAATATATTGTACAAAAAATTACTACTAATAATATATTATAATTATATATTTTATATTACATGTACTATTACTAATAGTATTGCAATATAATGGAATAGTACAATATAGTAATATATAATACTCTTTTTTTGTCGTGTCAGGAGCGACCTGAGAAACTGCAAGTCACTTCTGGTATGAGAGAATTGGCCGTCTGCAAGGATGTTGCCCAGGGAACGCCCAGATGATTCGATGTTTTTATCCTCCTTGTGGGAGGCTTCTCTCATGTCCCCGCATGAGGAGCTGGAGCTGATAGAGGGAGCTCATCCGCCTCTCCCCAGATTCAAACCTGCGACCTGTCGGTCTTCAGTCCTGCCAGCACAGGGGTTTAACCCACTGCGCCACCGGGGGCTCCATACTATTGTACCATACTATTAATATGTTATATTGTGTGTGTGTGTGTGTGTGTGTATCTTGTAAGTCGTTCCGAGTCTCCTTCAGGGTGAGAAGGGCAGCATACAAATGTCATAAATAAATAAATTTCTTGGGAGCTGTTAGCTGGCCCTGGTTGTTTCCTGGCTGGAATTTTCCTGTTTTCTGAGTCCTGCTCTTTATTTACTGTCCTGATTTTAGAGTTTTTTAATACTGGTAGCCAGATTTTGTTCATTTTCATGGTTTCTTCCTTTCTGTTGAAATTGTCCACATGTTTGTGGATTTCAATGGCTTCTCTGTGTAGCCTGACATGGTGGTTGTGAGAGTGGTCCAGCATTTCTGTGTTCTCAAATAATATGCTGTGTCCAGGTTTTGACTATGCCTACCAGTATTAAAAAACTCTGCAATCAGGACACTAAATAAAGAGAAACACAAAAAAAAAAAACCCAAGAAAATTCCAGACATGAAACAATCAGGTCCAATTTTTAATATCAGAAGCAACTTGAGAAACTGCAAGTCGCTTCTGGTGTGAGAGAATTGGCTGTCTGCAGAGATGTTGCCCAGGGGATGCCTGGATGTATCACCATCCTGTGGAAGGCTTCTCTCATGTCTCCACATGGGAAGCTGAAGCTGACAGACGGGAGCTTACTCTGTCTTGCCGATTCAAACCGCCAACCTTCAAGTCAGCAGTTCAGCCAGTGCAAGGGTTTAACCCATTGCGCCACTGCAGCTCTTAGGGCCAGCTAACGCATGGATGCCTCCAGGCAGGAAACAGTCATACCTTGCAGCTGCAAAGCTATTCATTGCTAATCAAGGTGGCCAATTGCAACATTCACACTTGCCTCCAACAGACAAGAGTTCTTTCTCCCAGCCTGGACTTCCCACAGATATATAAGTTCTACTTGCCTAGTGCAATAGACAAGAGTTCTTTCTCCTGCCCTGGACATTCCGCAGATATATAAACCCCAATTGCCTAGTTTCCAACAGACCTCACAACCTCTGAGGATGCCTGCCATAGATGTGGGTGAAACATCAGAAGAGAATGCTTCTGGAACATGGCCATACAACCCAGAAAACTCACAGCAACCCAGTGATTCCGGCCATGAAAACCTTCGACAACACATATAATAAAGTGGTTTATTATAACCATGACACAAAATACAAGAAAGCAGCCAGGCTTTGAAGCTACAAGGTCATTAAGTGGTAATCAAGGTGGCCAGTTGCAATATTCACACTTGCCTCCAACAGGCAAGAGTGCAAAGTGCTCTGAATTTTCCAGCAAGGGGCCATCAGGTCCCATGCGTGTTAAGAAATCTCTTTTATGTAGATAAGTGATCCATCTTAAAAAAAAATCAATTAAAACATTTCATTAATTTTTTACATATCCTTCTTTCATATACATAGATTTTTTTGATATTTATTTATCATGTCAGGAGCAAACCAAACAGTTGTATTGCATTTGTAACAAACAAACAAACAAAGAAACAAAACACAAAGTTTGCAAGCTTGGTAGTTGATTAAATGTCCTTTGACCAGTATCTGGCCCCTTGGAGTGCCTCTGGTGTTGCTGCAAGAAGGTCCTCCATGGTGCATGTGGCAGGGCTCAGGTTCCATTGTAGTAGGTGGTCAGTGGTTTGCTCTTCTCCGCACTCACATGTCGTGGATTCCACTTTGTGGCCCCATTTCTTAAGGTTGGCTCTTGTGTTGCTGTTCAGCGCCTTCCAAGTCGCCCAGTCCTCTGTGTGCCCAGGGGGGAGTCTCTCATTTGGTATCAGCCATTGGTTGAGGTTCTGGGTTTGAGCCTGCCACTTTTGGACTCTCGCTTGCTGAGGTGTTCCGGCGAGTGTCTCTGTAGATCTTAGAAAACTATTTCTTGATTTAAGTCGTTGACGTGCTGGCTGATACCCAAACAGGGGATGAGCTGGAGATGTCACTGCCTTGGTCCTTTCACTATTGGCTGCTACTTCCCGGCGGATGTCAGGTGGTGCAATACCAGCTAGACAGTGTAATTTCTCCAGTGGTGTAGGGCGCAGACACCCTGTGATAATGCGGCATGTCTTATTAAGAGCCACATCCACTGTTTTAGCGTGGTGAGATGTGTTCCACACTGGGCATGCGTACTCAGCAGCAGAGTAGCACAGCGCAAGGGCAGATGTCTTCACTGTGTCTGGTTGTGATCCCCAGGTTGTGCCAGTCAGCTTTCGTATGATATTGTTTCTAGCACCCACTTTTTGCTTGATGTTCAGGCAGTGCTTCTTGTAGGTGAGAGCACGGTCCAGAGTGACTCCCAGGTATTTGGGTGCGCTGCAATGCTCCAGTGGGATTCCTTCCCAGGTAATCCTCAGAGCTCGGGATGCTTGTCTGTTCTTAAGGTGATAAGCACATGTCTGTGTTTTAGATAGATTAGGGATCAGCTGCTGTATCTATATTATCTAGTTCGCTGTGTTCAATATAGTATAATTGATTAACAGTCCAAACATAAAATTCCGTGTAGAATTCTAAAAAGAAGGTGATAGCAGAAGGCCAAGAATTGGCACACTTTTGCGCAAACTTTGAGAAGACCGGAGTCTTCGCTTTGGGGTTGAGAGCTGAGCCACTGAACTCAGCAAACGTGAACTTCTTAATAAGCATGCCGAAGCCGTCGTGCTTTTTGGTGACATTCAGCTTTTCTGCTCAGGGCTTTTCCTGAGGATTTCCTTTGATAACGGCTTTGCGACGCTTCCCTCTGAAATGCTGAGACAATAATACTTAAGGAAGTAGGTTATTAATTATTGTTCTAAATGTGCCACCTTGTTCTGAGAGGTTTCCGGGGCTTATCCAGGTTTTTGTTTCCTGAGAACTGGGTCATTGGAAAGTGATGTGGAAAAAGAAAGTTTATTTTGCATATATATATATATAACTAGCTGTACCAGCCATGCATTGCTGTGGCTATCCTTCCCTCCCTCTTTCTCTCCTTCTTTCCCTCCTTTCTTTCTGTCTTTCCTTTCCTCCCTCTTTCTCTCCTTCCTTCTCTACATCTTTCCTTCCTCCCTTTTTCTTTTCCTTCCTTTTCTCTCCTTCCTTCCTTCCTTCCTTCCTTCTTTTCCTTCCTTCTTTCCTTTCTCTTCTCTTCCTTTTTTCCTTCCTTCCATCCTTTCCTCCCTCTTTCTCTTCTTCTCTCCTTCCTTCCTTCTCTCTTTCCTTCCTTCTTTCACTTTTTTATTTCCTTCTCTCCTTCATTCCTTCTCTACCTTTCTTTCCTTCTCTCATTTTCCCCTTTTCTCTCCTTCCCTCCCTCCCTCTTTCCTTCCTTCCCTCCTTTTCTTCCCTTCTTCTTTCTTCCTTCTCTACCTGCTTCTTTCCTCCCTCCCTTTGCTCTTTAGTGCCACGCTTCCTTGTCTCTTTCCTTCCTTCTTTCCCTCTCTCTCTTTCGTTCCTTCTCTCCTTCTCTTCTCTTTTCTTCCTCCTTCCTTCTCTTTCCTCTTTCCTTTCTTCTTTTCTTTCCCTTCTCTACCTCTTTCCTTCCTTCCTTTCTCTCTTCCTTCCTTTTTCTTCCTTCTCTCCTTCCTTCTTCTCTACCTTTCTTTCCTTTCCCTTTTTCTTCTTTCTTTTCCTCTTTTCTTCCTTCCTTTGCTTTTTGCTTCCATCCTTATTTCTGTCTTTCCTTCCCTCCCTCTTTCTCCCTTTCTTTCTCTTTTTCCTTTGCTCCCTCTTTCCCTCCTTTCCTTTTTTCCTTTCTTCTCTCCTTCTTTCTCTACCCCTTTCTTTCCATCCCTTTTCTTTTCCTCTTTCTCTCCTTTCTTCCTTCTCTACCTACTTCCTTCCTTCCTTCGCTCTTTGCTTATATATATATAAGCACAAAGCTGACATAGGGCTCATGTGGCCCCCGGACCGAGGTTCCTCTCACTCCCTTTCACCCATCTTGACCACCCTTTCATCCCAGTGAACACCATACTGACCCTCACCACCATGGTTGCTTGGCTGGGAGCCCCCAGTATACATGGATCCCTATTATGTACCTTAGTTAATGTATATATCCTTATACAGTGTTCCCTCGCTACTTCATGGTTCGCTTTTCACGGGCTCGCTGTTTCACGTTTTTTTTAAAAAAGAATTTAAATTATACAAGTATCTTATTTACTTACTTACTTAGGCGATCCCTCGTTGTTCAAGTAGGATTGTCTTCCAAGAATACTGTCCTGGCGGTGGGTTCGTAGGTGACTGTGGAGCCCTATTCTTGACCTGCATGTTCTCCCACGGTGAGGACACTGGTTTCGAGGTGGAAGGCAGTCTCCATCGGGATTGGCTTGATGCGCCTTCCTCTTGGCACGTTTCTCTCTTTCACCCTCCATTCGTGCCTCTTCAAATTCTGCAGCACTGCTGGTCACAGCTGACCTCCAGCTAGAGCACTCAAGGGCCAGGGCTTCCCAGTTCTCAGTGTCTCTGCCAGAGTTTTTAAGGTTGGCTTTGAGCCCATCTTTAAAACTCTTTCCCTGTCCACCAACATTACATTTTCTGTTCTTCAGAGTAGAGCAACTGCTTTGGGAGACGGTGACTGGGCATTTGGACAACGTGGCCGGTCCAGCGGAGTTGATGGCGGAGGACCATGGCTTCAATGCTGGTGGTCTTTGCTTCTTCCAGCACACTGACATTTGTCCGCCTGTCTTCCCAAGAGATTTTCAGGATTTTTTGGAGTCCGGGCTGATGGAATCATTCCAAGAGTTGCATGTGATGTCTGTAGATAGTCCATGTCTCGCAGGCATATAACAGGGTTGGGAGGACAATAGTTTTATAAACAAGCACCTTGGTATCCCTATGGATGCCCCGGTTGTTGGGAATCAGCCTGTGTTTGTGTTTCAGGTTCCTGATGTGGGAAATTATGAGAGAAATGGTGGTGCTGAGGCTGAGGAACAACATGGAGATGGTTTGGTCAATGATTTTCAGGCAGACAGTGACAGAGAGGCCTCAGTGCAAAGAGCAGTTTCTCATGAGAATATCCCTGCTGGGCCTAGCAATGACGGTTCACTCCCTCTCTCAAGATTTGGGTTTGGAAAACAATCTGACACCTGGGAATTTTAATGAGCAGCCAGATAGGGAGCAGAAGAATACGCGGCTGGAGATTAGCCAGGATCGACAGCAAACTCAGTGTTTACGCCGCTCCGAAAGGCTTCGTCTGATAAGGGGAAAATGTGGAGGGAAGCAAAACCAATTTCTGAGTTTTGGGATATAAGGTTTGCCTCAAGGGGAAGCCTATTAGATCAGGCATCGTTTGGAAATCAAGTTCATGTGCTATGGAAATCCTGTTCAAGGGGTCTTGTTCCTGTGAAGTTTTTTAGCCTTTTGGATTGTCTTTGCATCTTGGTGATTCCTGTCTGGATAAATGCTGTCTTGGATTGCTTTTAAATCTGGCGTGGACATTGCTTTGTTTTACTACCTTTTCTGGACTTATTACTTTTTGGAACTTTCTTATTTTCTTACAAGCATTTATTTCTTCTGGCAATTTACTAAGCTTCAATAAAAGATTTGTTTCTTCACTCTTCGTGTGGTGTGTTTTAAAATCAGAGGGCTTTTTCCTGACCTGGAGTGCAACACCGGTCCTCAAACACTCTCTGCTTCATTCGGAAAAATGCTGCACTTGCAGAGCTCAGGCGGGGTTGTATTTCAGTGTCAATGTTGACTTTTGTGGAGAGGTGGCTGCCAAGGGAGCAGAAATGGTCAACATTTTCTAAGCTGTATTTCTGGCATTGGAGAGGGATTGGTTGGTGACTGCTGGAAGAGCACTTTGGTTTTCTCAATGTTTAATGACAGGCCGAGTTTCTCGTATGCTTCTGCGAAGGTGTTTAGAGTGGCTTGTAGGTCTTCTTTGGAATGTGCACAAATGATATTGTCATCTGCATATTGCCCGGGTCGGGCACGACAGCACCGTCTGCCTGTCCGACGCTAACAAGAAGATGGCGTAAGGAGCACCAAAGCGGGGATTGTGTGCGGAATACCTCTGTGCTGCGGTTAGAACAGGCATGGGCCAACTTTGGCCCTCCAGGTGTTTTGGACTCCAACTCCCATCATTCCTAACAGCTTCAGGACCTTTCCTTTTCCCCCTCAGCCACCGCCACGAGTCGCCCTGTGGGCTGAGAGTGGCGGTCAATAAGTGCAAGAAATAAATAAATAAATAAATATTAAGCTGAGGGGGAAAAGGAAAGGGCCTGAGGCTGACAGGTCGAGCTTCTCGTATGCTTCTGCGAAGGTGTTTAGAGTGGCTTGTAGGTCTTCTGAATGTACACAGACTACATTGTCATCAGCATATTGGAGTTCTATAACAGTTGTTGTTGTGACCTTGGAAGAGCCGACCATCCTGTTAAAACAGAGCCAATAGCTGTGTGATTGGAAGGGCAAAATGTTCAATGACAGGCCAAGCTTCTCGTATGCTTCTGCGAAGGTGTTTAGAGTGACTTGTAGGTCTTCTTCTGAATGTGCACAGACTACATTGTCATCAGCATATTGGAGTTCTATAACAGTTGTTGTTGTGACCTTGGAAGAGCTGACCATCCTGTTAAAACAGAGCCAACAGCTGTGTGATTGGAAGGACAAAATGTTCAATGACAGGCCGAGCTTCTCGTATGCTTCTGCGAAGGTGTTTAGAGTGGCTTGTAGGTCTTCTTCTGAATGCGCACAGACAACGTTGTCATCAGCATATTGGTAAATAAATGCTTAAAGGAAAAAAAATGACGAGGGAATTGGATTTTTGTCGGGAAAGAGAACCGTTCACCCCGCCTTCCGTGCCAAGCTTAGGGAAATAAATACTGACCTACTTTATGGGGTCTTGTAAAGATTACGGAGATAATGTATGTGAAGCCGTGCCGACTCAATACCATCTTCTCAAATGAGTTGGAATTGCTGGAGTATTATCCTAAGCCTAATCTCTTTTTGGTGTTTGTCGTCTGCTTGATCCTCTCCTCCCGCCTCTTCCTGAAAACCAACGGAGCCATTCACAGGCTTAACCTTTCCCGAGTCTTCAAATGATGAACAGGGCTCACTACTTCGCCGTCGATGCTTCTTACAGCAAATGGCTTTGTTAAAACACTTGTCGGGGGGATTTGGCCGACGACAACTCACTTAATGAGATTTCCCAATTTGGCACGCTGCGGTTCTTTTAATTAACCCGCCGAATATGCCGGGCTTCAAGTCCCAGGCCCTTCTCCTTTCGGCCTGCAAAGTCTCTACTAGTCTTGCGGAGAAGAATATTCTGTTAGGAACCCAAAGAATGTCTAAATGCATGAATTTGTCTGCCTTCCCATTTAAAATTTGGGAAGCATCGGGCAAAGGAAAATCAGAACTGTTGGGGCCAAGCGATGCTCTTAGTACAGGAATGGGCACATTTTCTAACTTGCTAGGACTCCTTACTAAGAGGACTGGCTTCCCAGGGATGGAAGGAAAGAAGGGAAGGAGGAAGGGAAGAGAGAAGGAAGGGAAGGAGGAAGGGGAAGATGGAAGGAAGTGAAGGAGGAAGGAAAAAGAGAAGGAAGAAAGAGGGCAACAGAAAGATGGAAGGAAGCAAGGGAAGGATGGAAAGAGAGAACGAAGGAAGGAAAGAAAGAGAAGGAAGCACGAAAGGGTGGAAGGGAAGGATGGAAGGAAGTGAAGGAGGAAGGAAAAAGAGAAGATTAGGAAGAAAGAGGAATGGAAGGAAGGAAAGATGGAAGGAAGGGATGGAAGAATGGAAGGAGAAAGATGGGGTTAGGATGGGTGGGAGGGAGGTAAGGAGGAAGGAAAGAGAGAAGGAAGGTCGAAAGGGTGGAAAGGAAGGATGGAAGGAAGTGAAAAGGAAGGAAAAAGAGAAGGAAGGAAGAGAGGAATAGAAAGATGGAAGGAAGTAATGGAAGGAGGAAAGAAAGAGAGAAGGGAGGGAGGGAGGGACGAAGGAAGGACGAAAGAGTGGAAGGGAGTGGAGGGAAGGAGAAAGAGGGAGGGAAGAAAAGGAAGTAAAGGCAAAAGGGTAGGAAAGAAGGGAGAAAGAGGGAGAGAGGAGAGAGGAAAAAGGGAAGGAAGGAGGGAAGAAGGAAAGAGAGAAGGAAGGAAAGATAGAATGGTGAGAGAGAAGAGGGCCTGAGAAAAGAGCCCAAGGGGTCACATCCAGCCCCTGGGCCTGGGTTTGCCCATCCCTGCCTTAGTGTCTGGAGAACAAGCCCTATGAGGAGCGGCTTAAGGAGCTGGGCATGTTTAGCCTGAAGAAGAGAAGGCTGAGAGGAGATATGATAGCCATGTATAAATATGTGAGAGGAAGCCACAGGGAGGAGGGAGCAAGCTTGTTTTCTGCTTCCCTGGAGACTAGGACGCAATGGAACAATGGCTTCAAACTACAAGAGAGGAGATTCCATCTGAACATGAGGAAGAACTTCCTGACTGTGAGAGCCGTTCAGCAGTGGAACTCTCTGCCCCGGAGTGTGGTGGAGGCTCCTCTTTGGAAGCTTTTAAACAGGGGCTGGATGGCCATCTGTCAGGGGTGATTTGAATGCAATATTCCTGCTTCTTGGCAGAATGGGGTTGGACTGGATGGCCCATGAGGTCTCTTCCAACTCTTTGATTCTATGATTCTATATGCATCTACACTGTAGATTTAACACAGTTTGCTCCTATATGGCTCAATACTATACAATCATGGGAGCTGTAGTTTTACAAGGTCAGTAGCCTTCTCTGCCAGTGTTGGTGCCTCACCAAACTACAACCACCAGGACTCAATGGCACTGAACTATGGCAATTCAAGTAGCATCAAAATGCATATATCCTATAGTATAGAAGCATCCTTTCTCTTTATTTAAAGGGCTCTTTTGGACCTGAAACCCATTTGCCAGGCTTTTCCCACCCCAATGCAATCCCCTCTCTTGCAAATATTCTTTGCATTTACATTCTCTTGATATTTTGGAAGGAAAGGGTGTTTTTACCCACCGGCTCCTTCCTGAATTTAAAGATAATATAAATGCAAAGCATGTTTGCTGGAGATGGATTTTATTTTAGTGTCCTGACACTGTATAAAATTTACAGCTGGATTTCTCCGACTGCCGAGCAGAGAAATCTTTGCACATTGTCATCGCTCATCAGCTACAGACTAGGAAGCATGTTGTCTGAAATTCTACATTTTCCAGCATGGTGGGGTTTTTCTCTCTTTCAAAAAGTGTATCAGGAATTGACTGACAACTGTAAGATGCCTTCAAATTACTCTCTTTTCAGTTGCGTGCCAGAATGGCACAAACATATTGCTGCCCGGGGTAGATAGAAATAACTCTAAACCTTGCTTCAGTGTTATGCGAATACCGCAAGGGGAGAAAGAAGGAATAATTGCATCTCTCAGGATTCGATAACACTGAGCCACAACAAAGTGGTGTCAAACTGCATTAATTCGACAGTGTAGATCAGGCATGGGCCAACTTGGGCCCTCCAAGTGTATTGGACTTCAACTCAACACAATTCCTAACAGCCTCATAACAATAATAACAACAACAACAATTCCTAACAGCCTCATAACAACAACAACAACAACAACAACAATGGCCTGATTCTGGCAGCCCAAGAACAAGCCATTAGAACCAATGCCATCAAAGCCAGAATTGAAAAGTCGACAACAGATCCCAAGTGTAGACTCTGCAAGGAAACAGATGAAACAATAGATCCCATCCTCAGCTGCTGCAAGAAGATCGCGGACAGACTACAAGCAGAGGCACAACACCCTTGCTCAGATGATTCATTGGAACTTGTGCCACAAACACCATCTGCCTGCGACAAAGAACTGGTGGGATCACAAGCTGGAAAAAGTCACAGAGAATGAACACTCGAACTCCTCTGGGACTTCCAGATTCAGACAGACAGAGTTTTGGAGCACAATACTCCTGACCTCACAATCATGTTAAAAAACAAAGTATGGATTGTCGATGTTGCAATCCCAGGTGACAGCAGGATTGAAGAGAAACAACTGGAAAAGCTGACATGATATGAGGATTTAAAGATCGAACTGCAAAGACTCTGGCACAAGCCAGTCAAGGGGGTCCCAGTGGTGATCGGCACACTGGGTGCAGTGCCTCAAGACCTTGGCCTGCACTTAAACACAATCGGCGCTGACAAGATTACCATCTGCCAGCTGCAGAAGGCCACCTTACTGGGATCTGCACGCATTATTTGCCGATACATCACACAGTCCTAGACACTTGGGAAGTGTCCGACGTGTGATCCAATACAACAGCCAGCAGAATGATCTTGTCTGCTGTGGACTCATCTTGTTGTGTTTCAAATAATAATAATAATAATAATAATAATAATAATAATAATAATAAGTTGTTGTCGTGAGCTGGCCAGTTGATTGCGCAGCAGCATCACCTGCCTATCTATCTATCTATCTATCTATCTATCTATCTATCTATCTATCTATCTATCTATCTATCTATCTATCTATCTATCTATCCATCTATCCATCCATCCATCCATCTATCCCTGTCTATCTCTTAGCATCCCTACCTTCTGTCTTCCATCCTATCTATGTTTCCATCTATCCTTCTATCAATCTACCATTGTCTATCTCTATCTATCTATCTATCTATCTATCTATCTATCTATCTATCTACTCTATCTGTCTGTCTGTCTGTC